>CM077084.1:38897564-38979696 GCA_039513925.1 Platanthera zijinensis | reverse complement strand
AAATTTTAAAATTATTAGCGGCTATGGTAGGTCGGGCTATGCTAAAATGCAATCCTCCTCGCAAGGGTGTGTTATCGTCTCGACAAGTCATCCTAAGAACATTTGGTTGAACATTCTGGTCAACTTGCTCATTGGTTCTACTTGCTCCTCATTGTAACCACATTATTTTGTCCGTTAATATCCATCTCAAGATTAATATTATTGTTATTTCTCAGATTCTTTCTATTCAGCCTACAAGTTCTCTCGATTTCAGAATTCAATGGTAAAATTTCAGTGTTTGATACCTGGACTACACTGATATCCAGTAGTTAACGAGTAAAAATGACAACAATACTTGAACTCAGATCACTCAGAATTACTAATATCACAAGATAATACTTAGAAAAAAAACTTGTCCCCGGCAACGGCGCCAGAAAACTTGATGCACGCTTTGTGGTGTGAATATATGAGTGCTACGCAAGTGTACGTGTCGTGTCAAGTTACAAAATGGAAGTAGAGTGTCGAACCCACAGAGACAATATTTTTCCTTAGCTTATGAGTACTAGTAATGATCTTTTCTTATAAGTCAAGCAAAATCACAAGGTTTTGAGAGTAAGTAAACTAAATAACGAAACTAAAGTAAGATGAGAATATAATGATGAGAAGAACGAATCTCATATGTTGATCCCTAATCTTAGTTTGCCTTTTTGTGATGAGAAATACAATTGAATTCAACTCAGTTTTTATCTTGTGGAAATCCTAAACTCGCGGTGAGCATCTCTCGATTCATCATCGCACTATGCATATTTAGTGAGTAACTTAGATCAAAACTACACAAGTAAACATACGTATAAAATTATGGATCTTAACTCCACAACTAGAATGATAGCGATACGCTAAATCATATGTAGCCAAATTAAATTCCCGAGACTTACGAACGCAGCTCTCGCATATAGAACGCAGTATGAAGCACTAGATGGTAATCTCTTTAACGTCATCACTGAAGAAGAGAATGAAATTTAAGATACAAACCAAATTTAACTCAATTGTTCATGTAAATATCAAAGCAAACGTCGAATAGTTCACAACATATAAGACTCGCAAGCGAATTAGTTCATCATAGTCAAAAGTATGAGAAATCGGAGTGGGAGTTCAACAAACATGATGAATAAGAGTTAGAACAAGCCAACCAGTTGATCTCTACGAATGCCCTACAAAGATGTTGTCGCCTCCCCTTGCACGGATCTGGAATTGCTGCGCGGCTTCTTCTTCCTCCCGATCTCCAGCCCTAGACGAATTCCGCCCGGTTCCTCTCTTTGCTCCTCTCTTTTCCTTTTTTCGAATTTCTATCTATCCCAATAAAAATCTCCTTCTCTTTTCCTTTTTTCGAATTTCTATATCTCCCCATAAAAATCCCCAAGAGACGCACCCTTCCATGTTTTCGTCCAGCCCCAAAATTCAAATTTCGGATTTTAATTTCGCCCCAGGTTGTTGCAACCTTGTTTTTCTGTACGTTGCAACGTCTGCGCCTGCGCCTGCCTTGCCCACCCGAAACCTGATAGTTGCAACTAATTATTTGTGGACGTTGCAACCTCTTTTTCAAGCTATGAAGTTTTGGCAGATTTCCTTTTCCAGGCAAATTTCTTTGGCGCATCTGATACAAATACATCGAAACAAAACCAAATTAGCCACAATTCAAATAAATAAGAGTTTACTTTCATTTCCATATCATTTAAACTTATTTTAATTGTTTTAACTGAATAAGTTGTTGGAAATAACCGCATAGATAACTTCTTTTTAGCAGTTATCAGCGAGCTTCTCCTCGCACTCGGAGAGTTTCTTCGCCGCTTCTATCTCGGCAGCCTGCGAAATGATCGACGTCAGGATCTATCAAACGAAGCAAATCGAGCAAACCCACCCAAGGACAGCTCACCTCGAAGTCCTTCCAGCGGACTGACTGCATATCGAGGTCGATGGCCTTCTTGGAGACGACCTTGAGGGCATCGGTCGTCTCCAACAGCTTCCTCGCCGAGTAGTGACCCAGCTCGGCAGACCGAGCGAGCGCACAGGCCGACTGGTGGGCGAGCTCCGTCGGGGTCAGCTCCATGACGGACTCCGCGTCGGCCCGACCGTAGATGGCGTGGAGGACGGCGAACGCCTCCCCATTGTCCTCCCAGTCAGTCGACCAGGACGGGAGGTTGGTGCTCAGCGACACCGAGTTTTCCCCCGCCGACCAGGTCACGAGCGGGCGACCGAAGGCGTCCACCACCCCCTGCCCGAGGCCGTAGTTAGGGTGGAAATGGGGCGACTGGGCGACCGTCGGCGACCGGCAATCGACGGATCGTGGTGACGAGGTCTTCGCCCTCTTTCCTCGCGGGACCCTGCGAGCTGGCCCGCGACTTTCCCTTAACCGCCTTCTTCTCCCCAACGTCGGCAGGAGGGCGAGCATCCGACTGCGCGGCGGCGACTTCCTTCGCCAAAGGAAGCGGCTTCTCCGGAAGCTCGTTGGAAACTGCAAAACGCGAGACAAAGTTAGCTTCAGCGGCAAAAGGGCGAGCGAGTAACCAGGGCGCATTTCGAGTTCGGCTTACTTTCGTTAGGGTGGACTGGCTCGAGCACGTTGACGTTTAGTCGCCAGAAAATGACGTCAAAGCGCCGACCGTGAAAGTATTCGAAGAGCTGCTCGCGAGCTCCTTCGAGGATGGGAGGAAGAAAGGCGACATCGGCTGGTTGGTGCGGCCTGCCGAGAATGCCGCCGAAGTCGCCATGAACGACAATCAGCTGCTCGCTCCAGCGATGGACCTTATTCGCGGTCCCAACCAAGGTGCAGACATGGCTGCTAAAAAAGATGACCCCCTCCGAGGTCGCCGCAAAGGCGAAGATGCGGCGGAAGACGGAGAGGTCGAAAGCGATCCTCTCTTCCCGAAGGAAGCATAGGAATCCCATGATGATCGCCACGCCGTTGGGATTGATCTGCGCAGGGACAATCCCGAAGTAGCGCAGGCAGGATCTCGCAGAACTCCGGCCAGAAGGGCAGCGGAGGCCTACGTCGAAGTGACGCAGCGACATTACAATCGAACCCTCAATATGGGTATTAAGGCGCTCGCTGCGAGTGGGGAGTCTGGCCGAGTATCCTTCAGGCAGGGAGCGTTCCTTGAAGGTCGCCAGTTCCTTCTCGGTGGTTATGGACCTCTTAAAAGCCGCGTCTGCGAAGTTAATTGCGTGGGGCCTGTCGGCGAGCGCTGGCGTCGTCACCGACCATGTTGGCGAGATCCGAAAGCAATGAGAGCGGCGAGTTGATTGATCAGATACTCGTCAGGAGGAAAGAAGGTCGCTACAGCAATACGCTTTATGACCCACCTACCCCTCCTATTTATAGATATGACAAACCCAAGGGGGGGGGGGTCAGTCGTCCCGGCGAGTATCTAACGAGCTCGCACGATGAAGATAAACCTGCGACATTATCAGGTGAACTAAAGCTCAGCACATCAAGAAATAAAGCGCGCACACAGAGGCGAGAATATTCGCACACATGAATTAATCAAATTAAAAATAGGTCCGGAAGTACAAGTCGCGCAAGGCGAGTTACATTCGAAAAAACAGAAAAACTATGGCGCCCTCGGCCGCTCGGGAGGGTGCGGATGTCGCCCAGCCCAGCCAATCTCGCGTGCACGCCGGTAATGCTCCGTCGCCAGCGCTGTCGCATCGTCGCCAAGCCTGAGCTGCTCCTCCATCCTCGCCAGACGTCCAGCAGACCCCATGCTCGTCCGGATGCCGGCCAGCTCGTCAAGCACCAGCTGCAGACGGTGGTTGTTCAACTGCAGCTGGCGGTCATTTTCTTTGACCACGTGAAAGCGAGCTTCATAGCTTTCCAAGGTCGACTGGAGCCCTTCGACCTTGGCCATCCTCGCCTCCAGAGCCGAGATGCGTCGGTGAGGATCGCAGATAGCGAGCTGGTCAAACTTGCTCTCCAGCTCCATGTGGGCGCGAATGGCGGCCTGACGATACTCACTCCCGGACAGCCCGAGAGCGTCGATGAAAGCCGCCCCAGAGGCCGCCGGGCGATCTGACAAGGCAGGAAGGTCATCAGGAAAGAAAAAGCAAGAGCGGTAGTCAAAGTAGAAGGAGGCTCACCACGGCGAGGAGATCGAGATCGGCGCGGCGAAGGAGGTCGCCCGGAGGTATCTCGCCTCCCCGAAGAGCTGCTCGGAAGATCGGCAGGCCTACCCTGCCCGCGCCCTCCAGACCCTCGGCCGACGTAGTCAGGGTCTTCAACCCGTGGAGGAAAGTAGGGTGGCCGCGGCCTCTCCGGCCTCTTCACCGGCGGCGGAGCTTGAGATGAGCTCGCAGAGTGGTGCGGAGCCCTCGGCGCAGGAGGCGGAGGAGGTCGCGGATGGTCCGACTTCGGCAGAGCGGACAGAGGCGGCGGAGGGGGCAAGCCGGTGCTCGGCGTCTGGCCAGAAGTGGCGACCGCGGGTGGCGGCGGCGGCAATGGAGCGCTCACCGGGGTATCTTCCCGCCGCTCGCAACAAAACCAGCCGCCGTACTCGCCGGAGGAACCTCGCGCGCCGCCCCAGATAACCCGGCAGGAGTGGTTTTCGCCGGCAGTTCCTTATTCGCAGGCGGGGGGCCCTCCACCAATGCCGCCCCAGGCGCCTTCCTCGAGCCGAGGCCTATCCTGACCGTGTAGGCGGTCTTGGACGGCCTGTCGGCCGCCAGGGCGAGTAAGGGCGCCGAGCTGAGGGGGACGACATCAAGTGCTGCGTCCGCGGCAATCGGAGAATCTGCATAAGAAAAGAAGTCAGCAAAGGAGCAGCGACAACCCAGCAAGGAAGAGTTCGAGGTAGCGACCTGTCACGGTGACGACCTCGGCCTGAGACGTCGCGGACTCCTTCGCGGCCGCGAGCTCCTCGGTCACCCCCGGGTTCTCCAGCGGGCTTCCTCGGGTCGACCCAGGGAGGTCATCGAGCCCTAGGTCGTTCAACACCCTCTGGGTGCTGGACGACACTACGGGATTTTCGGTCGCCGCGGCGACCTGATGCGGCAGTGGAGGCGAGCTGACCACCGTAGTGGCGGGCTGCTTGACCTTTTTCGCCTTCTTCTTCAGCGGGGGCAAGACAGTAGGGTCATCCTTGCGCGATCTTTTCGACCTGGCTATGCCGAGGAGGCCAGACAGGGCGGCGAGATTGTCCTTCAACAATTGCTCAGCGTCCGACATCTTCGGCGAGCTCCAGGGACCGTCTCAAAAACGAAGCCCCCCCTATTTATAGACTACTCTACCAGCAGACGACGATGCGAGCTGATCATATACCCGGCAGGGATGCTCGCCGAATAAGTGTTGGATGAATCTTTCCGGGCTCCTATGTCGCCCAAAAAGAGCGGGGATTGTGTACAACCCATATTCGACGAGGGAGGGCCCTACTACCGCCAAGTCATCAAAGGTCAAGGGCAACAAGACAAGCTGGGGATCCAGACTAGCACCCCGGGCCGCGGAAGGTTCGGGCGAGTATGGCGAGCTCCCCAGGCCAACTCGCCAGGTGGCGACTATGGCCAGATACTCGCCTCTTCCAGGCGAGCTCCCCAGGGAAGTCGCCAACTCGCCAGGGTGGGGGTATAAGTAAGACCCCCCCTCTCTTTGGTTTTCCCTATAAATAGGACCCCAGGGGTACGAAGGAGAGCGAAGCAATTCTCGGCCTGAGCCCTCGCGAGTTCCAGCAACTGGCCTTGACTCGTTATTGCTCAAGCTCGCCTCCTTCGTACCTAGCTTGGCCAATCTGGTTGAGAAGGGGTTGCTTCTCCTAAGCAACTGGGTACGTGGTGGGACCTTCCCGCCGTAGCAACCTGGGGTCTTGTTTGCGGAATTCGTTCCTGTTTCCTGACCAGAGATCAACTTCCCGACCGGCCGACCAGTAACTTCAGGTTGCCTAGTCCGATTTCTGAGGTTGAGAAATTTCTCGGCTTCAACATGTGGCCTGTAATGTAGACCTCCACCCAACTGGAGCACCTGCCAACGTGAATAAATAACCCGAAGTAGATCTGCGTCTATCTATATCACGGCAAAGTCCGAATCTCACATACCCCACACATAAGTTAGTTATTGATGACTGTCTCTCAAACATCAAACCCGTATCAACAGTACCTTTCAGATACCTAAGTATCCACTTCACAGCATTCCAATGACTCCTCCCTGGATTATGCATGAACCTGCTAACAACCCCAACCGCATGTGCTATATCTGGTCTGGTACACACCATAGCGTACATAAGACTTCCCACTGCACTGGCATACGGAACTGACCGCATCTCCTTCCTTTCAGCATCATCTTTAGGACATAAATCAACACTCAACTGAAAATGTGGTGCCAAAGGAACACTCACCTCTTTGGTTGATGCATCAACTCCAAACTTCTTCAACACCTTTTCCAAGTAGGCCTTCTGGCAAAGCCAAACTCTACCAGTTGATTTATCACGCTGAATCTCCATGCCAAGAATCTTTTGGGCTTCACCCAAATCTTTCATTTCAAAGCTCTTGAATAATTGATTATTCACCTTGTCAATCTCCAACTGACTAGAAGACGCAACAATCATATCGTCAACATATAATAAGAGGTAAATGTACACACCTCCTGGAAGTTGCTTATAATAAGCACAATGGTCAAACTGGCTCCGCTCAAATTTTTCCTTTTGCATAAACTGATCAAATTTTCTATACCACATTCGTGGTGATTGCTTTAACCCATACAAGGACTTGTTCAGTTTGCACACTAAGTCTTTATGGGTGGCACCATATCCAGGCGGTTGATGCATGTAAATCTCCTCCTCAAGTTCCCCGTGTAGGAATGCTGTTTTCACATCAAGCTGTTCAAGTATCAGACCAAACTGTGCAACAAGAGCAAGCAGTACACGGATGGAGGGATGTTTGACTACTGGGGAAAACACTTCATCATAATCAATCCCTTCACGTTGTGCAAAACCTTTTGCAACCAACCTTGCCTTGAACCGCACATCAGCTTCTCCAGGAGATCCTACCTTCTTAGCATACACCCACTTGCACCCAATGGCCCTCTTCCCAGGAGGCACCTTTACCAAACTCCAAGTGTTATTTTTGTAAAGGGACTCCATTTCTTCATCCATGGCTACCTTCCACTGCCCACCTTCGGGACTCTCCATAGCCTCTTTAAAGTGACTTGGAATTTCAGTTTCAGTTGCTGATAGTGCAAATGCAATATGATCCCTCAACCATGAAGGTTTTGGGACATTTGTCCGCCTAGACCTGCATCTCGCAATTGACTCCTCAACAGGAGCCTCCCCAACATCTTCTTCAGCATCTACATCCTCCTGACTAAGATCTGTAAGCCCATCTACTGCAATCTGTCCAGGTACATGTTGCTCAATACAAGAATCAAGTGGAACAATAGGAGCAACATCAAGCTCCACAATCTGTAAGCCATTTGTGGTCTTCCCAGAGCTCTCCACCCGTTGAGAGCATTTAGGCTTCAACATGCTTGCCTCATCAAAAGTAACATCCCTGCTAATCACAATCTTCTTATCGGCATGGTCATATAATTTGTAGCCTTTAACCCCATGCCTGAATCCCAAGAAAACTGCCTTTTGAGCTCTAGGTTCCAACTTATCATTACGAATATGATAATAAGCTGGACACCCAAAGATCCTCAAATGCTCATAGTCCCTAGCAGGATGGCCTGACCACTTCTCCATGGGAGTCAACTTCCCAATGGCTGCAGACGGCTGACGGTTCACCAAATGGCAAGCATAATCCATGGCTTCAGCCCAAAAAACTCTGTCCATCCCCGAATTGGACAACATACACCGCACCTTTTCCACTAAGGTACGGTTCATGCGCTCTGCCACCCCGTTCTGCTGCGGTGTCTCTCTAACTGTGAAATGGTGATCAATACCAGATTTCTGGCACTCCTGCAAGAATGCATTAGACGTGTATTCGCCTCCATTGTCTGATCTAATATATCTAATGCGCTTGCCAGTCTGATTCTCTACCAATTTCTTCCAAATAATGAATTTTTCTAGAACTTCACTTTTGTGCTTCAATGTGTACACCCATACATACCTAGAAAAATCATCTATAAACGAGACAAAATATTGACTTCCACCCAACGATGTTGTTTTAGTTGGGCCCCAAACATCCGTGTGAACATAGTCCAAAATTCCTTTAGTACTATGGATGACAGTACCAAAGGACACACGTGTCTTCTTGCCAAACACGCAATGTTCACAAAAACCAATTTTACAAGTATTTGAACCTTTAATTAAACCCATATTATGCAAAGCAAGAAGAGAAGGTTCACCTGCATGGGCTAACCGCATATGCCATAGAGTAGTAGCATCAGTAGAATCCTCCACCATAGCTGTAGATCCAGTCACTGTCTTCCCTTGAAGATAGTAGAGATTGTGGTGACGCTCACCACGCATGAATACCAAAGCTCCCTTAGAAATCCTCAGAATTCCTTCATATATAGCAACCTTGTATCCCTTTGCCTCCAAGACCCCAATGAAAAGTAGATTCTTCCTAATCTCTGGGACATAGCGTACCTCTGTCACTTCTCTAATTGTGTCATCATGCATCTTGATAAATATGTTGCCAACTCCGACTGTACGGCAGGCTTGATTGTTGCCAACAGTGACAACCCCACCATCCAGAGTCTTGTAAGAGCTAAACCATTCCCTGAATGGACAAATATGATAGGTAGCACCAGAGTCAAGAATCCAACTTGACTCATCAGAAATCAAGCACTGATCCACAGTAGACAAAGAGACATCTGAATCAACCTCTATCATCTTCACCTGAGAAATATTTGTCTTCGGCCCCTTGTGATCTCCTTTGTTCACATTCTTGATTTTAGGACAATCCCTCTTCCAGTGACCTTCCTCCATACAATAAGCACACTGATTCTTCCCAAGGCTGCGACCACGTGACTTATCACGCTTCTGAAAATGGCCGCTGCTCGACACCTTTTTGAACCAACTCTTCTTCTTGTCAGATCTACCCCTCTGAAGTGACAGAACCTCGGCCGACTCTGCCTTGGAGGACTCCTTGTCTCTCCTACGGAACTCGTGATTTAACAGAGCAGTAGTCACCTCTCCATATTCCAAAACATATGTCCCGTGTATGAGAGTCATGATGAAATTCTCATACGAATCAGGTAGCGAGTTCAACAACAATAATGCTTTGCCTTCATCCTTCACTTCTTCATCCAAATTGAATAGATCTGCAAGCAATTTTGTAAATTCATTTAAATGATCATCGATAGAAACCCCCTTGCGCATTGTAAATCTGTAGAGACGACGCTTCATGTGAAGTCTATTCTCCACACTCTTCGTCATGTACTTGCTCTCCAAGAATCCCCACATCTTCACCGCTGAAGTTTCTGTCATGATGCCATACTTAATATCCTGTGTCACACAATTACGGATCAAACCGCAAGCACTCCGGTTCATCTTCAACCACGTCTTCTCGGTCATCCCTTCCGGACAATCCTCAGACTCAACTGCCTCCTCTAAATTAAGTGCACACAATGCATCCAACACTTCGCATCTCCACATACCAAAATTAGTTTTGCCGTCGAACTTTACAACGTCAATTCTAGCCGGATGTGAGACCGAATGGTGCACCGTCGAACTCCCCGCAACATCCTCTCTTTCATTGTCACCCATTATAATGAATAGAGAATATTACAACACACCTCCACCGACACTCGTACAACCACAACCGCGGCTCTGATACCAATTGTAGAAAACTATATCGCTTGCAATTAGTCCAACAACACAAGCAATCGCAATACCAAACACACTAAAACAGCGGAAAACAAATCAAAGCACAGAGCACATCAAAGACCGGGTTGTTAACGCAGTTCGGCAAAAAGTGCCTACGTCTGCGGGGAGGAGAGGAAGAGAATGCAAACCAAAATAAACGCAGCAGCAGCAGCCCTCGCACAAGAAATTCGCCCCCAAACTCCCGATAACCGCTCTAAACAGACGGCCACACCACGCCGGCAGCCACACCAAACCGGCGATGAGTCCAGGTAGGAGACTCTCAACCTTTCAGGCAATCAACTCCAAACGGCGACTCACAAAAAACTGCAACTCCAAGCCGTGACTAAAAACCTCCAGCCACCCTCCTTTTCCTCACGGGAAGAGACATGACGTTTCAAAAAGAATGACAGTTTTTTTTTTATTAATTCAAAACTGCAGCAGTTTTTATTATTATTAATTTTAAACTCTTTTTTTTTGTTCTATTTTATAAACTCTCCCGGCAAAGAAACAACTAACCCAATAACGAGTCGCACACAAACCTCGAGCCGCTCGCTGCTGCTGCGTTCACAGCTCGAACATAAAATTGCGTATATGCATGTGACGGATCTTATAATTTTAAAGAGAGTTCACATCAAACCCAGCAAGCCTGCCACCTTGCGGATTAGAATCCGCTCAAACGGTAACATTGTCATAATCATGACAATCCTATTCCTAATTTCCTACTCCCGCCTTCTCTAGTGTAACTATTCCGTCGCATTCTCGAGCGACTAACGATCATTTCATTTTGATACGGCGTAATACAGTCTTGAGAATGTGGGTTCATGGAGAATCTGTTTTTTTTGTGGACCGTTTGAAATCCTAGAAGTAATAATGCTGCCTTTTCTCTAATTAATTTTACCTAATTCACATGCATAGAGTTTACCAAATATATTTGTAATGAGTCTTCTAGTCATTTGAGCAGCTATGCACGTGGTTTCGCCCGTGCCAGACTTCTCTACGGTGCTTGAATCTTGCAAATTTTTTAGGTAATAATTATATGCAGGCTCGCTTCGGCTCTGTGCAGTCCACATAATTTCATAATGGTTATGTGCATTCCAGACCTACATGAATTCACCGCTTCCTATGATTTTTTTGATTTAATATGCATTTTTTCTTGAATTGCATATAGTTGAAAATGACCTCCATATTTAAGAACTAAAGAATAAAATTATTATAAAAAATGTTCCACCTAATGTTTGTCTTCTCTTATAGTTGTAGATATTTATAAGAAAAAATTGAGTGTCATTATCTCTGATTATCATAATATATTAATTTAAATTTAATATTAATAATTTATCATGATAAATATTGTCAATTAATATTAAAATCTTGCACAAATCTTGCTATAGTTGATGGTGGGACCATAGGAATTTTAGTCCAAAGGGAGAATCATAAAACAGTAACACTTTGGTATATAATTAATTATATATTTAAGGTATGTGCTAGATAAGGCCCACTCAAAATTAATTAGTGCATGTGAATAATTCAATTATAATCTCATTTTAAGGTCGAAATTACATATTAAGGCTCCGTTTGGCTTGACTGTGGTGGTAGTGAAAGCGGTGTTTACGAATCCTTGTTTGTGAAAGCCAGATCTCATCTAAAGAACTTCATTAAGGCTCTGTTTGCCACGGTAGTGACGGTTGTGAACATAAGGGTTAAACTGTCATTCGTTAACGCACACCTAGGAAACTTCATCCGCTTTAATGTTTAAATGGATGAAGTTTGTTAGGTGGTTAACGAATGACGGTTTAACTCATGCGTTTATGACCGTCACCGCTATGTCAAACGAAGCCTAATTTTTATGTTCAAAATTAATTTTCTTTTTGTTGTATCGATATTGATCATTGTTGTAAAATTTTATAGACCGGAGGTGGTAGGATCACTCTCAACCATCCAAATGAAGCAAATCACCAACAAATAGGAGATGCAAGAATAATACTTGTATTATTAACATCTTTAGAAGGTAACACATACATTGCGAGACTTGATTTCGCAATGCATCCGATGAAGATTAACGAAAATAGGCAAGTACAAACTGGTGGACTGAACACAGAAACAGCCTAGTTGCTTGTCCGCAACTCTAACCGCGAGGTCGCGCGGCTTACCTTATTGAAAACCCTGATCGCTGAAGTCCCTCACCACAGAAGCTGCGCGAACAGACACTGCTCTACTGAATTGGAAAACAGTCAATCTGTAAGGAACGAGCAAACAAACTTATTGAACTGCTTGCGAACTGCCAAGGAAGAAGATATTGAAGTAGTTGCTTAGCCCGCGACCTAGTTGCTTAACCGCCGACTGCTTCCCGCTTTCCACATTGAGACTTCACTGACAGATCGCCAGAACTAATCGCCTAGTGCTAGCCGCATAGCCTGCAACACAGCTACACAAGTTACTTCTCCTTGTTGCGTGGTTAGAAAATCTTAACCGCAAATTTAACCCAAGCTACAGTTCTCACAATTCCAATTACGAATAACGGAGCCAGGGCCCCTATTTATACGCGAGCAGGGGGACGCGGTCATCGTTGAAGAGGATAGGAAAACCGCCAACAGAAGGCGGATAGAAAACTCTAACTGCACAACTAGCGGTCTACCAGAAACTAGACCGTGTGATCGGTTAGCAACATCAAGCTGCACAGTTGTGCGGACTGCCGAGCAAATCACGTGAACTTCAGATGGCCAAGGAACAATCCACGCGAACTGAGAACCATGTCACACGACCTACATGATCTGCACGGATCGGACTCCCGCGGTTCTGTGCGGCCTGTACGGTGAGCACATCCAGACCACACTCTTCACAATTCAACATTTTTAAAAGTTATGTCAAACATACTTTTCATGACCATGAGGCTTTTTTATCTCTATGCTCCCCAGAGCAAACAAAAAAAAAAGGTACGGCCAAACAGAGCCTAATATGGCCATAAAAAGGGTTTAATGCATGCAAGTGCAGGATAATTTTTTCTTCTTCTTAAATCAACCTATAATTAAGCTAATTAACGCAATTATTTTGATTTTGTTTTTCAAAAAAGTCAAATGGCTTTCATGAAGTTTCAACGTTAAAGCGAACAGAAGGGAGCACTCAAATAAAGTAACAGCAACCCACTGAGGACTTTGTGAAGATTTTCGAAGATCCTATTGACAAACTATAAAAGTCAACGCAAATTGTTTTATTTTATTATTCATCATATAAAAATGGTCTCATAAAGTATCAGTAACACTCCTATATATATTGTTTGTAGTGAAAAGACATACACTTCTGTAAATTTTAAAAGGACTACTGTAACAATAAATTTTTCATAACTTACGATTATTTTTTTAGGCGATTGTTAACAGTAATTCGAATTTGGTGCGGTTAATAATCATTTTCTTTTAAAACTTAGGTTCTGTTTGGCACTGTGGTGGTGGTTAAGAATACGAGGGATAAATTGTCGTTTGTTAACGCTCATCTAAGGAACTATATTCAAGTGGATGATATTTGTTTTAACTCATACGTTTGACTGCCCCCACAGTTTCAAACGTAGCCTTAGAGGGGTCAAATATCTTTTATTTATTCAAAAAAAATTTATTACAAAAAATTGTGTCCAAAGACCCAATTGGAATTAAAAATAATAAATTTTATTTTATCAATAAATAAAAATTCAGCCACATATATAATGGAAGAATTTAATTTTATCTGCCATTTCCTTATCATCATGATGATGTAGTAAGGTGAAAATATCACATTTTGTCTTAAATATTTTAATGATGTTTTAAGATTTAATGTGGATGGATGGAGATGTATTGAGTTCCGCAATTTAAAATAATTACTAATTTTTTATTTCATTAAGTCAAACTTTGAATTTTCATAAACTACAGATTATATGAGTGGCTGAAAAAAATATAGAAAAATAAGGAGTGCAAACTAAGTCAAGGGCAAATCTAACTAAATAATTGACGAGGCCTCTCTTAAAATTTCTAAGTCAAATCGGCAAGACGCGAACCAAGTATGTATGGGCTTGACCGGACCGATCACACGCATCAAAGTCGCAATTTGGACTGATCACGCTCATCACCCCCGCATGGCCGCATGCGGACAACCTATGTGGCCGTTGTGATGTGCCCCCGGGCGGCAGCACGCGGCCAGGCCGTGTGGCCGATCGCACTCCCCGCGGCCGCGCGCTGCACGTGCATGCATGCGGCGGTTGCTGCCGTCACCAACAGGCAACAACCCCCGCCATATTCGGCTGCCATCTCTGCCGCCGGCCACCTCCGGCCGTGCCGCCTCCGAGCACCTCGCCCGAACTTCCCGAGGGACACTTTCGTCATTTCGGCAAAAATGGTGATTCAGGTGATCCAAACGGAACAACACCATTCACCAACACAGATCACTCCCCGACGCAATTACCACCATGTCCCTCCAGAAAACTATAAATAGACCTACATGGCTTCATTTGAAGACAAGTAACTCCAGAGGCAAGAGAGACGTTTGAGGTTTTCCGGCGGGATTGTGCACTTAGGTCGATTCTCCGCTCATGAATTTTCTTCGATCTTCTTTTGGCGCTAAGGCTTCAATACGCTCCAAATCACGTCAACCACCTCTGCAAGAGTGCTCCCATCAAGGTTCCGCATCAACGAGAGAGCTCCCTTCACAAGCTTTATGGACTTTGAGAATTTTCTAGTCGCAACAGTCCCACCAAGGTTCCACGAGCTCAGCAATATTCCAAAGCCGGAGCGCTTCCAACGAGTCTCCGAGAATTTAGCTATTTTCCCTCATTTTTTGTACTTTGCACCTTTAACAGAATAACGGTCTGTCACCATCTGAGATCAAATCAAATGTTGTAAAACTCGGAGAAGTTATTGGGTTTTGGCTCCACACATGATAACTTTAATTTTAATGTTATTTTTATATAATTTTATTTTAATACTTAGTTTTAATTTAGTTAATTTTCATTTAAATAACTTTTGATTATTTTCTTTTTATAATCAGCCCAATTTGGACTGCAAATATTGAACTGAAGCTTTTTGGGGTTTATTTGGCACATTTTGGAGGAAATTTGTAGAACTTCAATTTTGACACGCCCTGGTCACGGGCGTGACTAGGGGACACGTTCAGCCTCGCGCATCATGATGTTTTCCAGAGCATCGGATCGTTGCCACGTCAAATTAAAATTACACGCCCCTGTCAATATGGGCGTGACGGGGGTGTCCAACAGATCAAGAGGCGTCACGGAGCTTTCATTCCAGTTGTTCACGCCGGCATATGGCGTTACGACAAACACGGACCGGTCATGGGTGTGACCAGAGGGTGTGGCACCTCTCCAAACTGTCAGATTAATTGCATATCACGCCATTTCCCGCCGTTGTTCAGACCCGTGCAAAACACGCCCTAGGTCATGGGCATGACCTAGGGGCGTGACCCGTCGTTAAATGAGTTTTGACAGTTCTTCTTCCCAACGCTTCCCGAGATTTTTATGGCGACAGTTCCGAGCTCGGCACGTCCTGGTCACGGGCATGACAATGGGGTGTGTCACCCCAGCTAAAAAATTCAATAAATTGATGCTCTCTCCTTGAGCTGAGGAGTAAGATTTGGGGGCTGAAACATTGTAGTTCGATCTGGTCAGTTCTAGTTGTAGTTTTCATTTTCAATTGTAGTGTAGCTTTGTATATATATTTTTAGTTTAGCATTTTCAATTCAAGTACTTTTAATTCATGTCTCTCTTCACTTGTAAGTGTAATTTTCTCATTGTGATGAGTAACTAAATTTTTCTCAGTACTTGATAATGATGAATTTTGGAATGAAATGAATTTTCACCTTAAATTTTATAACTTAGCAACATCTATATTTTTCTGTTTCTTACAACCTATCTTCAAATTATTCGCTTCAAATTCTTATTTCACGAACTCGTTTTTTGATCGAAGATCCGCACTCTAGTTTACCGAGAGGCTGTGAATGCAAGAAGGTTATTAAAAGATAAATAGAACGTGTTTATGTTTTCGATTTACGATTAGTATTTAGTTTACCGAGAGGTTGTGAATACGAGATATCACTTGGAGAAAAGAGAAGTTATGTGCGAACCTCGAGAGTGGTCGTCATTAATCTTTCAGATTGGGGTTAAACCCAATAGAGGGGTTCATAACATAAAACAAGCTTATGGCATACCGACTGTTCGATCATCCTAAGGTTAGGTGAATGTGACTTCGAGAGTGGCGCTTTATAAATTGGGAACCTCTATGATCGGAGTTGTTTATGTTGAGCTTTTGCAATTTAATGCTTTAAGTAAAGTTTTATTTCATCCAAAAGTGGTTCTCAATCTAGTGCTAAATTTTATCTTATTGGTTCGTTTTAATTTTGTAATCGCTCTTTTTCCCTTAGTTTAATTAAAACAATCAACTCTCTTTGGTTAGTTAAAATAATAGCTCTTTTGTGTGAGTACAAGTGCTCGATAGACTCGTGAAATATGATACCCGATTCTATATTCTAACGATAAGTAAACTTGTTCCATTGGGCATCGCTCTATTAATTTAGAGATCGATTATAGCCTACATCAAATTTTTGGCATCGTTATCGGGGACACGGGCTGACCCACCTTCAGACATGCTCGGGCACATACCTGAGCATTATTTTTGCAATTACGTGCCTAGGGCAGGTTTCGTTTTTCATTTCCTCCTCCGCGCAGCCCAATTTCTTCGCCGTTTTACACATGTTCCGTCGAAGTTCGAGAGGGCGATAGTCCGAGATCCCTTATGCGAAAATCAAAAATCCCAAGTGAGCTCCATCTTCCATTTGCAACGAGATTTCTATGTGGCGTGCGGTTAGGCTTTGCCCCCTTCCTACCTTCCGAGTTCTGGCTATGTAATGTATCAGACATCCAGGCACTCATAACTTGCAAGGACTGAGAAGTGAAAAAGTATTGTTATAACTTTTGACCTTCTATTTGTTTTCTTCTAGTCTTCTTCTAGTCTTTTTCCTCCCAGCATATCCGCATTCTTCTAATTTTCTTCGTGGTAAGTTCTTCACTCTCCAAATTCATAATCCTATTGACCAACACATACTTTTTTGTTAGTTTTTCCTGAAAAGAGGCAAGAATAAATGTTTGGCCCTTTGGAAAACTTTTGACCTTCTATGAAATATTTCTTTAACGAGCAAAGAAATACTGAAGAGGCAGTTCGCCAACTCCCGAAAATCTAAGAATCTCAGTATCGACGTAAAGTCCCGCTCTCGTCCTCTCTGACGACAACAACGATTGAGCAAGGGTTTCCAGAGCTCAGGCAAGCTCCAAGAATTTCTGACATATTCAAACAAGGTGTTCCCATGACGATAATTCGTTCGGGTCTCAAAGTCAAGCCAACTTTTATTACTGCGAATCTCGACACGGTCGCCATCGTCGACACGGACATCCACAAATCCCGGAACAACTCTAAAGAGAATCTCGAGTCGTGCTCCAAGAAGAAAGCTACCAGCCCCATAATGCGAGTCATTCTTAGTGGAGTGAACTTGGATATCGGCACACCGCGGAACTTCAAAATATCCATCACCTCCTCGCACGGTGGAAAGCGGAAGCCGGACTTCAAAGTCATCTTGCAAATCGTCAATCAACCCCTAGGTGGGTTTTGGATACTCTCTTCAGGACGAGGTATCTTCACCTCAAGATCAGCAGGTAGCCCATACCTTTTCCTCCAAACTACGACTTGTTCAGTAATGAGCGTTGAGCGCAGCCGCATGGGACTTGCAGGGCAACTTGAAGCAAGAAAATAAAAAAGCAAAGGTTAGACAAAATCAATCAAACGCCCGATAATTGCAATCCCGACACGGGAAGTCAAAAACAACGCAAATTGTGCGCAAGCAGGCGCGCGAACGCACACACAAGCCACCTACCCAAAAGGGCGGGGACACAAACACATGCTCTTGCAAAAAGGTGTGATACGCACACCCAACTACACGCGCGCCCGCACCCAGGCGCGCGCACGCGAGCACCAGAGGTGCGCGCCCGCCCACATGCACCGAAGGCGTGTGCTCGCGCGCCCCTTCGGTGTGCTCTCACGTGCACTTAAGGTGCGCGCCCGCGCACCTAGGAGCGCGGCCACCCTCGGGGAGCCCGCGTCGAGGGGTACTTTGGTCGGCGAGTCCGCCTCCGCGTCAGGGTGCTCCGCTCGTCGACATCGCCAGTCGGCCTCCCTCGTCCATGCACATCTCCCATTTTCTACCTTTTAACGGCTTACCTTGGCGCATGAATCGCCGCTGTCTGCCTTTTTTGGCACTTCTCTGTTCGCCATCACCCTGCCACCGATTGAATCCTTCGTACAAGGAGAAGAAATCCACGCTCTTCTCATAAAAATGATTTCGAACATCGAGAATTTCGGAGGGCAATTGATGGGGTCAAGCTCATTTACAATTTATTTGGGGGTGCACCCCCATGATCCCACCGGCCATCTAAGTGGGGATCATGGGGGAACCGCCTCACGCGCAATCGGCGTGCGGGATCGCCTTCCCCGAACCGTCCAGGGGCCGGCCCCTCTCTCCCGCCGCCGGCGGGCAGGCTCAGTCCGACCCGATTTCCAGGCGACCAAGGAGCCGCTCATCGCGACCGCGCGCCCGTGACCGCAAGGCGCGGCGCTCACGTCGGCCACCCTGGCCGGCAGGGAGCTTTCCCTTCCACGGCCGCTGTGGAGGGTACCGGGTGCGGCCGGCCGCACCCCCCCCCCCCCCAACTACAGAAAGTGCTCGTTCGTGTGCATTGCCGAAGAAACTAACCTCACGCGGAGCAGCCTGTTGCCCACCGTGAGCCAAACCATCATGTACATTCTCTCTCATTGACTGTGTGCATGCTCAACCGCTCCGTGAGCTAAGACGATCAAAATTACTCCAATCCGACCGGAGGGTTGATTTTGGTCGCAACAAGTTCTATTTCAAATTAAAGGGCTTTCAAATAATAATTGAGGAGGCTGGGACGCTCTCCATCATTTTTCCGCGATCATGCATATAAATTAATTAATGCGAATATTCCTCCAAGTCAACTTGGAGAAGGATATGGTCAACGCAATTCCATATAGCTGGCTAGATCTGATAATATATATATTAGGCGTTGGATTTGAGATCTGATCGTCAACATTAAAGGGAGGAAAAAATATTTAAAAATAGGTAGAAGTTTTTGTTGATCGGACGGCTCCCAATACATCGCGGGCACCATCCACCGTATTGTTAACCCCAAAATCGGCAATCCTCTCCAAGGTGCCCATTTTTCTTCTCCTACAGGTTCCCACCAGCAAGGAGCAGGATACCCATGATGTCCACCAAGTTCGCGCAAGTCGGACTGTCGAGCCCAAAAATAAAGGATGGATGCTCCGCCAGCCGCTTGCCAGGAGCGACCTCCGCTCGCCTCTGCGGGCCGCCCGCAAGGGGGCGGCCTGGCCCAGCCGGGCGGACTCCACCCGGAGTCCGCCCAGGCCGCCCGCAAGGGGGCGGCCTGGCCCAGCCGGGCGGACTCCACCCGGAGTCCGCCCAGGCCGCCCGCAAGGGGGCGGCCTGGCCCAGCCGGGCGGACTCCACCCGGAGTCCGCCCAGGCCGCCTGCAAGGGGGCGGCCTGGCCCAGCCGGGCGGACTCCACCCAGAGTCCGCCCAGGCCGCCCGCAAGGGGGCGGCCTGGCCCAGCCGGGCGAACTCCACCCGGAGTCCGCCCAGGCCGCCCGCTAGGGGGCGGCCTCCGCTCCGGCAAGGGAGGACTCCTCCTGGAGTCCCCCCAATTAGCCCGGAGTTGCCTGCTCCAGATCCGCCTGCTTGCTCCTCAGGTCGCGCAGCTTGCCTGCCCTCTCCTAGCCGCCAACAGGAAGACTGCCCCAGCAGAGGAAGGTCCAGTCCGCGGAGTCCGCCGAGGTCGTCGACCTCATCTTCTCAGTCCGCCGAGGTCGTCAAGGATGACGTCACTGGACCAGATTCTCCTCGGGCCTATAAATACCCCCCAAGACCTCTCATTCTGGAGGATGAGGAGGAGAACTGCAACCTTGATCAAAGGCTGCGGACTCGGTTTTCTCAGTCCGTCAAGGTTGATCAAGCAAGGTCGGCGGACTCAAATCTCCAGTCCGCCCAGGTCGTCAAGGGCTGTGGACTTAGTTTTTTCTGCTCTCAGCAGCTTGCGCAGCCTCCGCAGCCTCCGATTTCCAGTTCTCCCAGGTCGTCAGAAATTGTGGACTTAGCTTTTTCTGCCACCAGCAGGCAGCTTGGGCAGCATCTGCAGCTTCAGTTCTCCAGTCCTCTGCAGCCTCTTTTACTTAGTTTTTGGCATCTCCTTCCTCAGCCGCCAGCTTCCCCCATTGTACCCTTTACTGCTCTTTATGTAATGGTACAATAGCAAGTTATAACTCTTTTTGATTAAAGGAAAAGCCCGTCGTAAGAGTGGCATTCAAGCCGCGGCGGGCGAAGTCTGCTGTTGCCGCTGCTAGCGGCCTCCTCTCTTCTTCTCTCCTCTCTCGGCGTCAACCTGCAAAGCTAACCATTCAGGTAGCTGTCTGCTCGACAGTACCAGATCAAGCTCCCTCTCTGCTCAAGCAAGCTCTTTCTCTCTGCTCGAGCAAGCCTTCTCCTCTATCCCCGCGACCCTTCTTCCTTCATCCTTAGCTTGTGAGATCGAACACCCGTTAACTGGTTGGAACCGCATTTCGCGCATCAACAGTTAACACGCGACCTTCAGATCTCGATTAGACAGTGAAAGCAGTGGTTACTCATGACAGACCATCAACCAGCCGAGAGTCTTTCTCCAAGTCCCAGTGATGATTCTCTTTGGGAGGCCTTAGAGCAATCTCGCAGAGAAACTGCCCAACAGTTTCAAGCCATCAACCGAACTCTAGCAGCTCTCACGCAGCAATTGGCCGCTCAATCTTCAGCAGCGCCAGCTCCTCCAATCAATCCAGCACCAACATCAGAGACTCCTCAAGTCTATCCACCGGCTTATCCGCCGGTCTATCCTCCTCTTTATACTCCAACTTTTCCGCAAGGACCTGCAGCTCCTTTGCGATCTCAAGATGATGAGTTTGCAGCTCGTCAAAACTTCTTCCGGGAAGCTGCCCGGGGAAGTCCAGCCAGATTTTTGAACTTTCAGGGAAGTCACCCCTCCTCTTCAGCTCCTGCCTTTGCTCCTCCCGCAGCAACCTTTTACTCCTATCCTCCTGCTCCTTTTGCAACTACTGCTCATGCTCCTTACTTTCCTTATGCAGTAGAGCCAGAAGAGCCATCGCCGTTTACAGAGAGCGTTCGATATGAACCAACTCCAGTCAACTTTCGAGAGCCACGGTTGCCCATTTATACCGGGGAGACTGATCCTGTCAAGCATCTTCAAGCTTTTGAATCAGCCGTTGCTCTCAAGACCCTCTCCGATGCTACCAAGAGCAAGCTCCTCGTAACGACCTTTGATGGTCAAGTAAGAGACTGGTTCTATGGACTGCGACCTCAGTCAATCTCTTCCTTTACGGATTTGCGAAGGGAGTTCCTGCTCAGGTTTTCTACCTCTTCAAAGAGGAAGGGAGGCCCGGAAGCCCTCTTTGAGATCAGGCAGCGAGACAATGAGACTTGGTCTCATTTTGTGGATCGTTTTCAGAAAGAAATCCTAGATATTGAGATCGTTGATCAAGAAATGTACCGAGTGGCTCTCATCCACGGCTTGCGCGAAGGCCCTCTAAAGTTTGAAGCTAACGTCCGAGCACCAAGAACTTATCAAGAGTTGATTGGTTTAGCCAACTCATACATCCGCGGTGAAAAGAGCAACCCCAGCTTCGTCTCCAGACTTGTATCGGAGAAAAACTCTTCTTCTTACAGGCAGCCTCCGAGGTCCCCTCGAAAAGACTTTCCATCTCTCTCTAGGAAAGCAAGAAGATTTCAGCATCGTCAACCCCCCTTCCAAGGCCATGATCGTGCCCAAGAACGGCTGCTACCATTGTCAGCATCATCTCCGCTAGCAGCGTCGATTCATCAGCATGATGATGGTTCGCCTAACTCTGAACTAGATGAGTTCATGCAAGAAGTGAGCCAAATCATGAAGGATAAGGCATATCCCAAAAGGCCCTACCAACCGGCGAATCAGAGATCAAGAAATTCAGACCCTTTCTGTGAATTCCACAAAGAGAAAGGTCATTTAACTGAAGATTGCAAGGCCCTTCGGCGATTGGTTGAAAGATTGCTCATCGAGGGCAAGATCAACGACCTGGTCAAGAAAATTGATTCTGTAAAACCTTCCACCTCCAACGGCAAGGAGGTGGCTGAGGGTCAGCAGGAGTGCATAGAGATACATGATGAGGGCCGGCAGGGACTCGTTGATATTCAAAGTGAGTGCACAGATGTCGTTGACGAAGGTCCCCTTGGAAGGCTGTTTTGAAGCAAAGAGGACACAGTTCTTGCGTCATCAGCTATGACAAATCGCAGTTCCTCAAAGCCCCTCACGATCGTAACTGGTTGCCTTTACTTTACTCTTCAAACATTCTATTTTTCAGCACTTCTGAGTGTTTCATTTTTTCATTCAATAAAGCTTACGTCAGAGATCTCATACTGACACAGTTCCCTTTTTGTGATGCTTCTTCTCCATACTTTTCTCTTTGCCAAAGAGATCACTAAAACCAACGAGATATCGCCAAGTTTTGCTCAGTGCCCCCTCGAGATTGTCCTCTGGCGTAAAACCACAGTGACCACATATGATGAGGAGTTTTCTCATATATGTGTAGTGGGGGCCGTTCAACTCTCATGCGGAGGATGACGGGGCTTCGGATCCCGGCCGATGTCTAGAGCAGTGTGAGTGCCTAGGGGAGGCCTCCTGTGATAGTTCTATCGTGCTTCGTTAGGGATACGTTACAGTTACGATGATCTTTGCATGACAAGCAATGGCAATCAAGTGTAGCCTTGTCTCCTCGATCATCTCACAACTGTGACGGCCGAACACTCTATGGTACTCTCAATCCGTGCCTCCGCAGGACTCACAACTCCGCTGATCAATCCGCAGACAAGCAATAGGCCACTTGGCGCAACTAGTCTAATTGATCAGCGATGCTTGTAACCCGAGGCAAGAGAGCAGTGCATCTGTCGATCCTTCTTGGGATTTTTCCTTGTTTATTTATGCCCTTCTAAAGGATGCGCGGCTAGCCCGCTTTGGTTAGGACTACACCCAGGATGACCTTGGCAAGTGATGCATAATGCCCACGGGGAACACCTGTGGCAGCATTCAACCTTTTAGTTCATCCTCGGGATGTAGCCCCTCTTCTCTCCTTTTTTACCTTCTTGCAGGTTAGCAGGTTGAATACAACCTATTCTAAAGATCTGCAATATTTCTCTTGGTTTATGATCATCCTATATACACTACCTGTATAAGCTCTTATCAGATGATGGTCAAAAAGTTCTCCTATCAGATGTTAATCACACATCACTCAAGGCATATGGATCTTCTTGATTGACAAAAACCGTGTCATCGTGAATCTGATTTTAGATTTTCTCATCTCGCTGATCTAGGTTTTCATGTCGATATTATACCTTGATCACGCAAGACGATCACCGTCGCAGTTTGATCATTACTCAATTGATAGCAGAGTGCGTCAGGTATCTATTCTGTTATCCAATTATGTCTTATCATACCAACAGTTAACAGCCAACATTCGCAGGTTCCGCCCAGGTACTTGCGAATTTAGTTTTCTTTCCTATCATATCTGCTTGCTTACTCTTCTTTTTGTAGAGACTAACAGGTAGCGGCAAGTTCATCTCAGGTACTTGCAGCATATTTTCTTCTTCTACCTGTTTGCTTGCTCTTCTTTTTGCAGAGACTAGCAGGTAGTGGCAAGTTCCTCTCAGGTACTTGCAGCGTATTTTCTTCTTCTACCTGCTTGCTTACTCTTCTTTTTGCAGAGACTAGCAGGTAGCGGCAAGTTCCTCTCAGGTACTTGCAGCCTATTTTCTTCTTCTACTTGCTTGCTTACTCTTCTTTTTGCAGAGACTAGCAGGTAGCGGCAAGTTCTTCTCAGGTACTTGCAGCCTATTTTCTTCTTCTACTTGCTTGCTTACTCTTCTTTTTGCAGAGACTAGCAGGTAGTGACAAGTCCTTCTCAGGTACTTGCACCTTACTCTCCTATCCTATTTTGTTGCTTACCCTTCCTTTGCAGAGATCAACAGACACCAACAAATCCTTTCCAACTCAGGTACACGCAAGATGTACCTCCTTTTACCTGTATTAACTTTTTTCTTTACAGGTAAAATATAGGCACTGACAGATCTTTCCTAAGAGAGACATCAGGTTCTTTCTCTCCTGATCTCTAAATTGGTTCTTTCTTGCTTCTCAAGGGGAGGATCACGATTTTCGTGGGTTTCCTACTTTTTCGAAGTTCCCTGCGGAACTTAAAAAAGTGCGGGGATTATGTTGACCCCAAAATCGGCAATCCTCTCCAAGGTGCCCATTTTTCTTCTCCTACAGGTTCCCACCAGCAAGGAGCAGGATACCCATGATGTCCACCAAGTTCGCGCAAGTCGGACTGTCGAGCCCAAAAATAAAGGATGGATGCTCCGCCAGCCGCTTGCCAGGAGCGACCTCCGCTCGCCTCCGCGGGCCGCCCGCAAGGGGGCGGCCTGGCCCAGCCGGGCGGACTCCACCCGGAGTCCGCCCAGGCCGCCCGCAAGGGGGCGGCCTGGCCCAGCCGGGCGGACTCCACCCGGAGTCCGCCCAGGCCGCCCGCAAGGGGGCGGCCTGGCCCAGCCGGGCGGACTCCACCCGGAGTCCGCCCAGGCCTCCCGCAAGGGGGCGGCCTGGCCCAGCCGGGCGGACTCCACCCAGAGTCCGCCCAGGTCGCCCGCAAGGGGGCGGCCTGGCCCAGCCGGGCGAACTCCACCCGGAGTCCGCCCAGGCCGCCCGCTAGGGGGCGGCCTCCGCTCCGGCAAGGGAGGACTCCTCCTGGAGTCCCCCCAATTAGCCCGGAGTTGCCTGCTCCAGATCCGCCTGCTTGCTCCTCAGGTCGCGCAGCTTGCCTGCCCTCTCCTAGCCGCCAACAGGAAGACTGCCCCAGCAGAGGAAGGTCCAGTCCGCGGAGTCCGCCGAGGTCGTCGACCTCATCTTCTCAGTCCGCCGAGGTCGCCGAGGTCGTCAAGGATGACGTCACTGGACCAGATTCTCCCCGGGCCTATAAATACCCCCCAAGACCTCTCATTCTGGAGGATGAGGAGGAGAACTGCAACCTTGATCAAAGGCTGCGGACTCGGTTTTCTCAGTCCGTCAAGGTTGATCAAGCAAGGTCGGCGGACTCAAATCTCCAGTCCGCCCAGGTCGTCAAGGGCTGTGGACTTAGTTTTTTCTGCTCTCAGCAGCTTGCGCAGCCTCCGCAGCCTCCGATTTCCAGTTCTCCCAGGTCGTCAGAAATTGTGGACTTAGCTTTTTCTGCCACCAGCAGGCAGCTTGGGCAGCGTCTGCAGCTTCAGTTCTCCAGTCCTCTGCAGCCTCTTTTACTTAGTTTTTGGCATCTCCTTCCTCAGCCGCCAGCTTCCCCCATTGTACCCTTTACTGCTCTTTATGTAATGGTACAATAGCAAGTTGTAACTCTTTTTGATTAAAGGAAAAGCCCGTCGCAAGAGTGGCATTCAAGCCGCGGCGGGCGAAGTCTGCTGTTGCCGCTGCTAGCGGCCTCCTCTCTTCTTCTCTCCTCTCTCGGCGTCAACCTGCAAAGCTAACCATTCAGGTAGCTGTCTGCTCGACAGTACCAGATCAAGCTCCCTCTCTGCTCAAGCAAGCTCTTTCTCTCTGCTCGAGCAAGCCTTCTCCTCTATCCCCGCGACCCTTCTTCCTTCATCCTTAGCTTGTGAGATCGAACACCCGTTAACTGGTTGGAACCGTATTTCGCGCATCAACACGTATTCTCACGTGTACCTAAAAATTTTCAAAGAACATGCATGCAGCGCATACTGTGTGGTGATGATCAAATTGAAGCAGTACTCTATTGAAATGGATACTATTCATTTTAATGTTCAGTTGTGATGTACAATGATTTGACGGGTTCAATTATCTCATCTTTTTATATTTTTCTTTGACAATTTTTATTCACAAATCATAAACATTTATCCGCAGATCAAGTTTAAATTTAAACAATCGATGTCTTCTTCTCATGAGTAATGTCCTGCATGCAATGAAGGAACATCTTTGTCAACCTTTGGAGTCAATACAAGAGACAAAAATAGTAAAATTTACGCCAAAATGATGAAATATTCACGCCAAAATGGTGAAATTCGCGTCAAAAGGTTGTCGGAGAAGTTCCTTCGTAGTCGGACCTTGCTGATCAGGATAAAAAAAGACATCAATTACTAAAGTTTAAAGTTTTGATCTGCGGATAGTAATTTATAACCATTAAAAGGTTGTCGGAGAAGTTCCTCCGTAGATGCTTATGATTTGCGAATAACAACTGTCTTTTCTTTTAAACAAAAAAAGTCTAAACCCCTAGATGTATT
Source organism: Platanthera zijinensis (assembly GCA_039513925.1). Taxonomy (NCBI): domain Eukaryota; kingdom Viridiplantae; phylum Streptophyta; class Magnoliopsida; order Asparagales; family Orchidaceae; genus Platanthera; species Platanthera zijinensis. The sequence goes on along the minus strand of CM077084.1, from coordinate 38,953,461 downwards.
ACACGATGGTCTTGTCCATCAGATCTCCAAATGATTACTATCCAATTCATCAGAAATGTAGAGGATCTCGATCCTTATCCATGAATATATATATATATATATATATATATATATATATATATATATATATATATATATATATATATATATATGCATGGGGTGGCAGCTGCTAGCTAGCTAGCTGTACTGTGTGTTAATGAGTAATGGTGGTGGCGCCCTTCACACTACTCACAATATTTCAGAGCATCAAGTCGGCTGAGTGCCATTCAATGGCCTGCCACCCCCACAAGTGGTCGTACGTGGGCCTTCCGACCAACTTCTCTTCTTCCAGCTATATATAAACTACTACTGTTTAATTAGTTATTGGAGGCCAGAGCTGCTGGCCGGCCGGCTGCCAATTATTTCCTTCACCTCAACGGTTCAACCTATGTACAGTATCTTTTTAATAATATATACTATATATTATGTATAATTGTTGCGGGGCACTGAAGACGTTCGTGAACCAGACGAAAACGAACCGTCTTAATTAACTCGCAAGCGGTTGATGGAACTTTATATTTAAAAGATTGGTATGAAACTCGTCATGGATAGAGATATTGGTTAAGTTTTTTCTCCAAAAAATGGAGACTGCTGGTGCAAAAGCGGGTGAGAATGAAACTAATGAAGCATATAGTGTTATAGTATGGACTATGGATGCTGTTTAGGGTTGGGAAAAGATCGAATTGCATGCATTGAATCAATAATATAGTTGAAGGAATTAATTGTTTTTCACAGATTAGGGGAGACGCAAGCGCGCATTATGCACATCCGACAAATGCATACATACTGATGGGTTCCACCATCATTTATAGGGAAAACTCCCCTCATGATCTCCCCTAAAAATGGGATCATGGGATGACTAGTCAACCCCACCTCCCATGAACTCCCCATTATGAGGGAAACATGGGGGGTGGGGCCCACTCCTTCTCCCCATGAAGGAAAACAGCCTCCCGCCAGGCAGGTCGGCGCCGCTGCCAGCCTAACCACCGGCGCCGCCGGACGGCTAGCCTTGCTGCGGCAGGCCGCGTGGCAGGCCGATGCTGGCCTAACCGCCAGCATGGCCGTGCCGCGGCCAGGCCACGGCAGGCCGCGACAAGCCGCGACCTGCCTAACCGCCAGCCTGGCAGAGCCACGGCCAGACCACGGCAGGCTGCCTCCGGCCTGGCCACCAGCCCGGCCTCGCAGCGGCCGGCCTGGCCCATAGCCAGGACGCCGGCCTTGCCGCGGCAGGCCGCCGGCCTTGCCGCGGCAGGCCGCTGCCGGCCTAAGCCGCCGCCGCCGCCGACCACCGCCTTGGCGCCCCATCACCGTGGACGGCCTGCCCGCCATCCGATCGTGGGGGGGGGGGGGGCTCTCCCCGCCGTCCGATCTGGTGGGTAACCACCCACTAACCCACTACGTTAGTGGTGGGGCCCACCATGAACCTCTTCTGGAGGCTATAAAAGGAGCCCCATGGCCTCCTCATTCTTCACTTTTTGCTCTCGGTCATCTTCTTCCTCAGGTGATAGCTCTTCTGGCCTCCTTCCTCAAGTCATCTTCCAGCCACCACGAGGCACCAGCGCGCCACCAGCAGGAAAACATCTAAGTCCCGGACTGAGCCAATGGAGGAAGACGACCCCTGCAAGCAAGCAAGCGTCGCCCCCAGCATCAGAGCACCAAGGCCATCCCTCGCACTTCAGCATCCGAGTCACTCCCGCGGCGCAGCCTGTTGCCCGCAGGAGGTCGCAGTCTATCTCTCTCTCCCCCAAGCTGTAACGGGAGCGGCCTGTCACCCCGATTCCCCAAACACATTGTAATCTCCAGGAGCTAGTGGATTTTGACCGACACAGATCCGGTCACGTGGTTTTTTACCCAGTTGAGGGGTTTTCCCACGTCATCACATCTTTTGTCAACACTCTATTTTCATTGACTGTGTGCGCGCTCGACTGCTCCGAGTGATAAGGCGGCCCAAGTAAATCCGGTCCGACCAGGGCATCGAGTTAGTCAGCAATAGTTTGGTGCTGTCTGTGGGAACACGATTCCCAACATCCTTCGGAAAACAAGATCAACAGCTCTGCCGCTTCCAAGTTCAGCTTCAATGGCAAAAAGAAGCGACTACACCACTGAAGTACCAAACACCTCCTATTCAGTCCCGGTAGATAATAGTGTCCTAGAGTCTAGACGGACTTCGGTAAGAGAGCGAACTCCCAGAACCTTTGGTAGTGACTTTGTCACTCACCACGTTGAGGTCGATCCATCCACCTATAAGGATGCGATGAGATCAAGGGATTCCCTACTCTGGAAGGAAGTCATTGATTAAGAAATAAACTCTCTACTTTAGAACAACACTTGGAAGTTAGTTGATAAGCCACAAGAGGCTAAAACAACAGGATGTAAGTGAGTTCTGAAAAAGAAGTTAAATCCTGATGGTAGCGTCGCTAAGTATAAAACATGCCTGGTGGCTAAAGGTTTCACACAAGTTAGTGGGGTGGATTATTTTGATGTCTATTCACCCGTGTGTCACTTAGCAACCATTATGATCTTACTTGTTATTGTGTCTATTGAGAACTTTATTGTTCATCAAATGGATGTTAAGACTGCGTTCTTGAATGGAGATCTGACTGAAAAGATATACATAAGCCAACCTGAAGGCTTCATAGTAGAAGGTCGTGAAGGCAAGGTCGGACTAAAATAAGCACCAAAGTTATGCCATGAGAAGTTTGACTATAGTGTAAAGAACATGGGATTCATGTCGAGTCTCTCGGATAAATATCTTTACATATGTCATAGATCAAATAAAATCGTTATAATATGCTTGTATATGAATGATATGTTGCTTCTTAGTTCTGATCAATCCGACTTGGATGACGTTAAGTCAGGACTAATGAAAGAGTTTAGTATTAAAGACCTAGGTGTCGCTGAGACTATACTAGACATGCAAGTGAGCTTTGGGGAAAATGACATTTCCCTAAGTCAAAACCACTACATAAAGTCAATATTGGATACGTGGGGATACAGTGAACGTAGAGCATTAGAGACATTATACGATTACAATAACCGCTTAAAGCCCAATGATGGAGTTGCGGTTAGATAGTTAGATTATATTAAACTGATTGGTAGTCTCATGTATGTTATGGTCTGCACAAGACCTGACATAGCCTTTACGGTCGGCATGTTAAGCAGATTAACTAGTAATCCTAGCCAAGACCATTGGGATGCCCTCGATAGGCTTATGTGATACCTAAAGCACACCCAAAAGTATATATGCTTTATGTTACCATGGTCATCCTCCAATTTTGGAAGGATATTCTGATGCATCATGGTGCTCGGAATTAAACGACAGCAAGTCCATTAGTGGATTTATATTCACACTAGGAGGAGCAGTTGTAGCCTGAAAGTCCAAGAGGCAATCCTGTATTTCACTATCTTCTATGGAATCTGAACTCTACGCTCTAGCTTTTGCGGGAGAAGAAGTAGAGTGGATAAGAGATTTGGTGATGGACATTCCACTGTCGAGCCCTAAATTGAGTTCTGTTGTAGTTTATTGCGATAATCAGGCTACTAAAATGATTGCTACGAATATTTTGTTTAATGGCAAAAGAAGGCAACTACGGATGAAACAAGTCTGGTTGACCTCCCTCACAAGTCAAGGGATTATTACCCTGATTGATGTGAGGTCAAAAGATAATGTTGCAGACGCCTTGACAAAATGATTAAATAGAGCTCTCACAATCAAAATATCGGGAAAAATGAGATTAAAGTTCATAGAAATATGAAACTTCCTCATATGTTTATGTTTTGATAGCAAGAACTTATAGTCGCAATATTCAAGCATCTAATAACAGACTGAAGACTCCAAATAATTTTTTGATGAAAGCCCAAGATAGTTAGATGCTAGTCATTCCACATCTGATGACTCAACATCTTTCTCATTGTAAGTTGAATTGAGAATTGTTCAACTGGGAATAAAAAGTCGTTGTATGAGTTAACTAACATTAGTAATCATAGCACATTATTCCACATTTGATAATGTTGCAAATGACGGTGTGTCAAATCATATGATGAGGTACATAGTGATCACTAATGAGTAAGATAAAAACGTTTGATTGATTAAAATCAAAACTTGACTGGTCCTAGCTAGACTGGATAGAGATGCTGACAGTGTTACTTCACTACTGCTACGTACAAGTACTAAGCTCATTTATGTAGAGCCAGTTTACTTTGATACATCATTGCATATGTTTATGAATTCATAGAGTCTGACTCATGAAATTCCTTGCAGGCACTAGTGAAGTTGGAGGAGAGAAAGTAGACTTTGACATGAATGCTGACGATCTACTCTCTGAGTAGAATTGTTATTTGTTTTGATCCATTGTTAATTTTTATTTTTCAGACTTTTTACTCATGAATAACACTATATATCTGGATGTTAAATGTTACTGTTTTTTTTTGTAAACTCCTATTTTGCTTTATTGTGCAAACTCTTATGAAAATGTGTAAAGTCGAAAACTTGCTCTTTTAGTTCATTTTATTTTCTGCACTTCGAGACGTACACATTATTTGTCAGAAATATATGAGAAGACTGTTAATGTATATTTGGACAATTAACGGGTTCGGAGGCTTAACAGGTCGTGTCGGATACACAGATATCTAATACTCATAGATACTCCTAGGGTTTGCAATATATACCTACCTAGGGGCAACGGAAAGAGAATTCTACTTTGATCCTTATCCGAATGCTTTGAGCAACATAACATAAATAAGGGTGTAAATGTCTTTATATGTGATGTTAAGCGGTATATTGTTCTAGAAAGGAACAAGCCTCATATAAGTGCCACTAAATGAAAGAAAAAAATCTAATCCCTTACATTTCATCTTCTTCTGTAACTATCGTATTGCACTCTATTGTACTAAGAAGATTATATATATAACAAAGTTATCCAAACGTAGGGAAATAATCAGGACTAATTAAGTTTAGTACCATAATTTCTCACCATCACTATGCAAATGCCTTACAAATGTCCCAAAAAGGAATTTAACAGGTAGTTTAATTAGCACAATTTTGAAAAACCAGTCACAAGAGATCCAAATGTAGTGAAATGATCACCACTGAGTTTAGTACCACAGTTTCTTATCATCACTATGCAAATGCCTTACAAATGTCCCAAAGAGAAATTTATCAGGTAGTTTTATTAGCACAATTTTGGAAAAATTGTCACCAATGATCCAAGCGCAGGGAATGATCACCAGTACTAAGGCTTCGTTTGGCGCCGCTCATTTGCTCTAGTAAGACTGGTCAAAAACGTCATTATCATAGAATGTGTGCTTGGTAAGACAAAGGTTATGACTGCTACCGAGAAAGTAAACTAGTTTTGAGCATAAAGCATGAATTTTTTAGGCAAGGTGGAGCTTGTAAAAATTGTCAGAAAAGATCCAAGCATAGGGAATGATCACCACTAAGGCTCCGTTTGGCGCCGCTCATTTGCTCTATCAAGACTGGTCAAAAACGTCATTATCATAGAATGTGTGCTTGGTAAGACAAAGGTTATGACTGCTACCGAGAAAGTAAACTAGTTTTGAACATAAAGCATGAATTTTTTAGGCAAGGTGGAGCTTGTAAAAATTGTCAGAAAAGATCCAAGCATAGGGAATGATCACCACTAAGGCTCCGTTTGGCGCCGCTCATTTGCTCTATCAAGACTGGTCAAAAACGTCATTATCATAGAATGTGTGCTTGGTAAGACAAAGGTTATGACTGCTACCGAGAAAGTAAACTAGTTTTGAGCATAAAGCATGAATTTTTTAGGCAAGGTGGAGCTTGTAAAAATTGTCAGAAAAGATCCAAGCATAGGGAATGATCACCACTAAGGCTCCGTTTGGCGCCGCTCATTTGCTCTATCAAGACTGGTCAAAAACGTCATTATCATAGAATGTGTGCTTGGTAAGACAAAGGTTATGACTGCTACCGAGAAAGTAAACTAGTTTTGAGCATAAAGCATGAATTTTTTAGGCAAGGTGGAGCTTGTAAAAATTGTCAGAAAAGATCCAAGCATAGGGAATGATCACCACTAAGGCTCCGTTTGGCGCCGCTCATTTGCTCTATCAAGACTGGTCAAAAACGTCATTATCATAGAATGTGTGCTTGGTAAGACAAAGGTTATGACTGCTACCGAGAAAGTAAACTAGTTTTGAGCATAAAGCATGAATTTTTTAGGCAAGGTGGAGCTTGTAAAAATTGTCAGAAAAGATCCAAGCATAGGGAATGATCACCACTAAGGCTCCGTTTGGCGCCGCTCATTTGCTCTATCAAGACTGGTCAAAAACGTCATTATCATAGAATGTGTGCTTGGTAAGACAAAGGTTATGACTGCTACCGAGAAAGTAAACTAGTTTTGAGCATAAAGCATGAATTTTTTAGGCAAGGTGGAGCTTGTAAAAATTGTCAGAAAAGATCCAAGCATAGGGAATGATCACCACTAAGGCTCCGTTTGGCGCCGCTCATTTGCTCTATCAAGACTGGTCAAAAACGTCATTATCATAGAATGTGTGCTTGGTAAGACAAAGGTTATGACTGCTACCGAGAAAGTAAACTAGTTTTGAGCATAAAGCATGAATTTTTTAGGCAAGGTGGAGCTTGTAAAAATTGTCAGAAAAGATCCAAGCATAGGGAATGATCACCACTAAGGCTCCGTTTGGCGCCGCTCATTTGCTCTATCAAGACTGGTCAAAAACGTCATTATCATAGAATGTGTGCTTGGTAAGACAAAGGTTATGACTGCTACCGAGAAAGTAAACTAGTTTTGAGCATAAAGCATGAATTTTTTAGGCAAGGTGGAGCTTGTAAAAATTGTCAGAAAAGATCCAAGCATAGGGAATGATCACCACTAAGGCTCCGTTTGGCGCCGCTCATTTGCTCTATCAAGACTGGTCAAAAACGTCATTATCATAGAATGTGTGCTTGGTAAGACAAAGGTTATGACTGCTACCGAGAAAGTAAACTAGTTTTGAGCATAAAGCATGAATTTTTTAGGCAAGGTGGAGCTTGTAAAAATTGTCAGAAAAGATCCAAGCATAGGGAATGATCACCACTAAGGCTCCGTTTGGCGCCGCTCATTTGCTCTATCAAGACTGGTCAAAAACGTCATTATCATAGAATGTGTGCTTGGTAAGACAAAGGTTATGACTGCTACCGAGAAAGTAAACTAGTTTTGAGCATAAAGCATGAATTTTTTAGGCAAGGTGGAGCTTGTAAAAATTGTCAGAAAAGATCCAAGCATAGGGAATGATCACCACTAAGGCTCCGTTTGGCGCCGCTCATTTGCTCTATCAAGACTGGTCAAAAACGTCATTATCATAGAATGTGTGCTTGGTAAGACAAAGGTTATGACTGCTACCGAGAAAGTAAACTAGTTTTGAGCATAAAGCATGAATTTTTTAGGCAAGGTGGAGCTTGTAAAAATTGTCAGAAAAGATCCAAGCATAGGGAATGATCACCACTAAGGCTCCGTTTGGCGCCGCTCATTTGCTCTATCAAGACTGGTCAAAAACGTCATTATCATAGAATGTGTGCTTGGTAAGACAAAGGTTATGACTGCTACCGAGAAAGTAAACTAGTTTTGAGCATAAAGCATGAATTTTTTAGGCAAGGTGGAGCTTGTAAAAATTGTCAGAAAAGATCCAAGCATAGGGAATGATCACCACTAAGGCTCCGTTTGGCGCCGCTCATTTGCTCTATCAAGACTGGTCAAAAACGTCATTATCATAGAATGTGTGCTTGGTAAGACAAAGGTTATGACTGCTACCGAGAAAGTAAACTAGTTTTGAGCATAAAGCATGAATTTTTTAGGCAAGGTGGAGCTTGTAAAAATTGTCAGAAAAGATCCAAGCATAGGGAATGATCACCACTAAGGCTCCGTTTGGCGCCGCTCATTTGCTCTATCAAGACTGGTCAAAAACGTCATTATCATAGAATGTGTGCTTGGTAAGACAAAGGTTATGACTGCTACCGAGAAAGTAAACTAGTTTTGAGCATAAAGCATGAATTTTTTAGGCAAGGTGGAGCTTGTAAAAATTGTCAGAAAAGATCCAAGCATAGGGAATGATCACCACTAAGGCTCCGTTTGGCGCCGCTCATTTGCTCTATCAAGACTGGTCAAAAACGTCATTATCATAGAATGTGTGCTTGGTAAGACAAAGGTTATGACTGCTACCGAGAAAGTAAACTAGTTTTGAGCATAAAGCATGAATTTTTTAGGCAAGGTGGAGCTTGTAAAAATTGTCAGAAAAGATCCAAGCATAGGGAATGATCACCACTAAGGCTCCGTTTGGCGCCGCTCATTTGCTCTATCAAGACTGGTCAAAAACGTCATTATCATAGAATGTGTGCTTGGTAAGACAAAGGTTATGACTGCTACCGAGAAAGTAAACTAGTTTTGAGCATAAAGCATGAATTTTTTAGGCAAGGTGGAGCTTGTAAAAATTGTCAGAAAAGATCCAAGCATAGGGAATGATCACCACTAAGGCTCCGTTTGGCGCCGCTCATTTGCTCTATCAAGACTGGTCAAAAACGTCATTATCATAGAATGTGTGCTTGGTAAGACAAAGGTTATGACTGCTACCGAGAAAGTAAACTAGTTTTGAGCATAAAGCATGAATTTTTTAGGCAAGGTGGAGCTTGTAAAAATTGTCAGAAAAGATCCAAGCATAGGGAATGATCACCACTAAGGCTCCGTTTGGCGCCGCTCATTTGCTCTATCAAGACTGGTCAAAAACGTCATTATCATAGAATGTGTGCTTGGTAAGACAAAGGTTATGACTGCTACCGAGAAAGTAAACTAGTTTTGAGCATAAAGCATGAATTTTTTAGGCAAGGTGGAGCTTGTAAAAATTGTCAGAAAAGATCCAAGCATAGGGAATGATCACCACTAAGGCTCCGTTTGGCGCCGCTCATTTGCTCTATCAAGACTGGTCAAAAACGTCATTATCATAGAATGTGTGCTTGGTAAGACAAAGGTTATGACTGCTACCGAGAAAGTAAACTAGTTTTGAGCATAAAGCATGAATTTTTTAGGCAAGGTGGAGCTTGTAAAAATTGTCAGAAAAGATCCAAGCATAGGGAATGATCACCACTAAGGCTCCGTTTGGCGCCGCTCATTTGCTCTATCAAGACTGGTCAAAAACGTCATTATCATAGAATGTGTGCTTGGTAAGACAAAGGTTATGACTGCTACCGAGAAAGTAAACTAGTTTTGAGCATAAAGCATGAATTTTTTAGGCAAGGTGGAGCTTGTAAAAATTGTCAGAAAAGATCCAAGCATAGGGAATGATCACCACTAAGGCTCCGTTTGGCGCCGCTCATTTGCTCTATCAAGACTGGTCAAAAACGTCATTATCATAGAATGTGTGCTTGGTAAGACAAAGGTTATGACTGCTACCGAGAAAGTAAACTAGTTTTGAGCATAAAGCATGAATTTTTTAGGCAAGGTGGAGCTTGTAAAAATTGTCAGAAAAGATCCAAGCATAGGGAATGATCACCACTAAGGCTCCGTTTGGCGCCGCTCATTTGCTCTATCAAGACTGGTCAAAAACGTCATTATCATAGAATGTGTGCTTGGTAAGACAAAGGTTATGACTGCTACCGAGAAAGTAAACTAGTTTTGAGCATAAAGCATGAATTTTTTAGGCAAGGTGGAGCTTGTAAAAATTGTCAGAAAAGATCCAAGCATAGGGAATGATCACCACTAAGGCTCCGTTTGGCGCCGCTCATTTGCTCTATCAAGACTGGTCAAAAACGTCATTATCATAGAATGTGTGCTTGGTAAGACAAAGGTTATGACTGCTACCGAGAAAGTAAACTAGTTTTGAGCATAAAGCATGAATTTTTTAGGCAAGGTGGAGCTTGTAAAAATTGTCAGAAAAGATCCAAGCATAGGGAATGATCACCACTAAGGCTCCGTTTGGCGCCGCTCATTTGCTCTATCAAGACTGGTCAAAAACGTCATTATCATAGAATGTGTGCTTGGTAAGACAAAGGTTATGACTGCTACCGAGAAAGTAAACTAGTTTTGAGCATAAAGCATGAATTTTTTAGGCAAGGTGGAGCTTGTAAAAATTGTCAGAAAAGATCCAAGCATAGGGAATGATCACCACTAAGGCTCCGTTTGGCGCCGCTCATTTGCTCTATCAAGACTGGTCAAAAACGTCATTATCATAGAATGTGTGCTTGGTAAGACAAAGGTTATGACTGCTACCGAGAAAGTAAACTAGTTTTGAGCATAAAGCATGAATTTTTTAGGCAAGGTGGAGCTTGTAAAAATTGTCAGAAAAGATCCAAGCATAGGGAATGATCACCACTAAGGCTCCGTTTGGCGCCGCTCATTTGCTCTATCAAGACTGGTCAAAAACGTCATTATCATAGAATGTGTGCTTGGTAAGACAAAGGTTATGACTGCTACCGAGAAAGTAAACTAGTTTTGAGCATAAAGCATGAATTTTTTAGGCAAGGTGGAGCTTGTAAAAATTGTCAGAAAAGATCCAAGCATAGGGAATGATCACCACTAAGGCTCCGTTTGGCGCCGCTCATTTGCTCTATCAAGACTGGTCAAAAACGTCATTATCATAGAATGTGTGCTTGGTAAGACAAAGGTTATGACTGCTACCGAGAAAGTAAACTAGTTTTGAGCATAAAGCATGAATTTTTTAGGCAAGGTGGAGCTTGTAAAAATTGTCAGAAAAGATCCAAGCATAGGGAATGATCACCACTAAGGCTCCGTTTGGCGCCGCTCATTTGCTCTATCAAGACTGGTCAAAAACGTCATTATCATAGAATGTGTGCTTGGTAAGACAAAGGTTATGACTGCTACCGAGAAAGTAAACTAGTTTTGAGCATAAAGCATGAATTTTTTAGGCAAGGTGGAGCTTGTAAAAATTGTCAGAAAAGATCCAAGCATAGGGAATGATCACCACTAAGGCTCCGTTTGGCGCCGCTCATTTGCTCTATCAAGACTGGTCAAAAACGTCATTATCATAGAATGTGTGCTTGGTAAGACAAAGGTTATGACTGCTACCGAGAAAGTAAACTAGTTTTGAGCATAAAGCATGAATTTTTTAGGCAAGGTGGAGCTTGTAAAAATTGTCAGAAAAGATCCAAGCATAGGGAATGATCACCACTAAGGCTCCGTTTGGCGCCGCTCATTTGCTCTATCAAGACTGGTCAAAAACGTCATTATCATAGAATGTGTGCTTGGTAAGACAAAGGTTATGACTGCTACCGAGAAAGTAAACTAGTTTTGAGCATAAAGCATGAATTTTTTAGGCAAGGTGGAGCTTGTAAAAATTGTCAGAAAAGATCCAAGCATAGGGAATGATCACCACTAAGGCTCCGTTTGGCGCCGCTCATTTGCTCTATCAAGACTGGTCAAAAACGTCATTATCATAGAATGTGTGCTTGGTAAGACAAAGGTTATGACTGCTACCGAGAAAGTAAACTAGTTTTGAGCATAAAGCATGAATTTTTTAGGCAAGGTGGAGCTTGTAAAAATTGTCAGAAAAGATCCAAGCATAGGGAATGATCACCACTAAGGCTCCGTTTGGCGCCGCTCATTTGCTCTATCAAGACTGGTCAAAAACGTCATTATCATAGAATGTGTGCTTGGTAAGACAAAGGTTATGACTGCTACCGAGAAAGTAAACTAGTTTTGAGCATAAAGCATGAATTTTTTAGGCAAGGTGGAGCTTGTAAAAATTGTCAGAAAAGATCCAAGCATAGGGAATGATCACCACTAAGGCTCCGTTTGGCGCCGCTCATTTGCTCTATCAAGACTGGTCAAAAACGTCATTATCATAGAATGTGTGCTTGGTAAGACAAAGGTTATGACTGCTACCGAGAAAGTAAACTAGTTTTGAGCATAAAGCATGAATTTTTTAGGCAAGGTGGAGCTTGTAAAAATTGTCAGAAAAGATCCAAGCATAGGGAATGATCACCACTAAGGCTCCGTTTGGCGCCGCTCATTTGCTCTATCAAGACTGGTCAAAAACGTCATTATCATAGAATGTGTGCTTGGTAAGACAAAGGTTATGACTGCTACCGAGAAAGTAAACTAGTTTTGAGCATAAAGCATGAATTTTTTAGGCAAGGTGGAGCTTGTAAAAATTGTCAGAAAAGATCCAAGCATAGGGAATGATCACCACTAAGGCTCCGTTTGGCGCCGCTCATTTGCTCTATCAAGACTGGTCAAAAACGTCATTATCATAGAATGTGTGCTTGGTAAGACAAAGGTTATGACTGCTACCGAGAAAGTAAACTAGTTTTGAGCATAAAGCATGAATTTTTTAGGCAAGGTGGAGCTTGTAAAAATTGTCAGAAAAGATCCAAGCATAGGGAATGATCACCACTAAGGCTCCGTTTGGCGCCGCTCATTTGCTCTATCAAGACTGGTCAAAAACGTCATTATCATAGAATGTGTGCTTGGTAAGACAAAGGTTATGACTGCTACCGAGAAAGTAAACTAGTTTTGAGCATAAAGCATGAATTTTTTAGGCAAGGTGGAGCTTGTAAAAATTGTCAGAAAAGATCCAAGCATAGGGAATGATCACCACTAAGGCTCCGTTTGGCGCCGCTCATTTGCTCTATCAAGACTGGTCAAAAACGTCATTATCATAGAATGTGTGCTTGGTAAGACAAAGGTTATGACTGCTACCGAGAAAGTAAACTAGTTTTGAGCATAAAGCATGAATTTTTTAGGCAAGGTGGAGCTTGTAAAAATTGTCAGAAAAGATCCAAGCATAGGGAATGATCACCACTAAGGCTCCGTTTGGCGCCGCTCATTTGCTCTATCAAGACTGGTCAAAAACGTCATTATCATAGAATGTGTGCTTGGTAAGACAAAGGTTATGACTGCTACCGAGAAAGTAAACTAGTTTTGAGCATAAAGCATGAATTTTTTAGGCAAGGTGGAGCTTGTAAAAATTGTCAGAAAAGATCCAAGCATAGGGAATGATCACCACTAAGGCTCCGTTTGGCGCCGCTCATTTGCTCTATCAAGACTGGTCAAAAACGTCATTATCATAGAATGTGTGCTTGGTAAGACAAAGGTTATGACTGCTACCGAGAAAGTAAACTAGTTTTGAGCATAAAGCATGAATTTTTTAGGCAAGGTGGAGCTTGTAAAAATTGTCAGAAAAGATCCAAGCATAGGGAATGATCACCACTAAGGCTCCGTTTGGCGCCGCTCATTTGCTCTATCAAGACTGGTCAAAAACGTCATTATCATAGAATGTGTGCTTGGTAAGACAAAGGTTATGACTGCTACCGAGAAAGTAAACTAGTTTTGAGCATAAAGCATGAATTTTTTAGGCAAGGTGGAGCTTGTAAAAATTGTCAGAAAAGATCCAAGCATAGGGAATGATCACCACTAAGGCTCCGTTTGGCGCCGCTCATTTGCTCTATCAAGACTGGTCAAAAACGTCATTATCATAGAATGTGTGCTTGGTAAGACAAAGGTTATGACTGCTACCGAGAAAGTAAACTAGTTTTGAGCATAAAGCATGAATTTTTTAGGCAAGGTGGAGCTTGTAAAAATTGTCAGAAAAGATCCAAGCATAGGGAATGATCACCACTAAGGCTCCGTTTGGCGCCGCTCATTTGCTCTATCAAGACTGGTCAAAAACGTCATTATCATAGAATGTGTGCTTGGTAAGACAAAGGTTATGACTGCTACCGAGAAAGTAAACTAGTTTTGAGCATAAAGCATGAATTTTTTAGGCAAGGTGGAGCTTGTAAAAATTGTCAGAAAAGATCCAAGCATAGGGAATGATCACCACTAAGGCTCCGTTTGGCGCCGCTCATTTGCTCTATCAAGACTGGTCAAAAACGTCATTATCATAGAATGTGTGCTTGGTAAGACAAAGGTTATGACTGCTACCGAGAAAGTAAACTAGTTTTGAGCATAAAGCATGAATTTTTTAGGCAAGGTGGAGCTTGTAAAAATTGTCAGAAAAGATCCAAGCATAGGGAATGATCACCACTAAGGCTCCGTTTGGCGCCGCTCATTTGCTCTATCAAGACTGGTCAAAAACGTCATTATCATAGAATGTGTGCTTGGTAAGACAAAGGTTATGACTGCTACCGAGAAAGTAAACTAGTTTTGAGCATAAAGCATGAATTTTTTAGGCAAGGTGGAGCTTGTAAAAATTGTCAGAAAAGATCCAAGCATAGGGAATGATCACCACTAAGGCTCCGTTTGGCGCCGCTCATTTGCTCTATCAAGACTGGTCAAAAACGTCATTATCATAGAATGTGTGCTTGGTAAGACAAAGGTTATGACTGCTACCGAGAAAGTAAACTAGTTTTGAGCATAAAGCATGAATTTTTTAGGCAAGGTGGAGCTTGTAAAAATTGTCAGAAAAGATCCAAGCATAGGGAATGATCACCACTAAGGCTCCGTTTGGCGCCGCTCATTTGCTCTATCAAGACTGGTCAAAAACGTCATTATCATAGAATGTGTGCTTGGTAAGACAAAGGTTATGACTGCTACCGAGAAAGTAAACTAGTTTTGAGCATAAAGCATGAATTTTTTAGGCAAGGTGGAGCTTGTAAAAATTGTCAGAAAAGATCCAAGCATAGGGAATGATCACCACTAAGGCTCCGTTTGGCGCCGCTCATTTGCTCTATCAAGACTGGTCAAAAACGTCATTATCATAGAATGTGTGCTTGGTAAGACAAAGGTTATGACTGCTACCGAGAAAGTAAACTAGTTTTGAGCATAAAGCATGAATTTTTTAGGCAAGGTGGAGCTTGTAAAAATTGTCAGAAAAGATCCAAGCATAGGGAATGATCACCACTAAGGCTCCGTTTGGCGCCGCTCATTTGCTCTATCAAGACTGGTCAAAAACGTCATTATCATAGAATGTGTGCTTGGTAAGACAAAGGTTATGACTGCTACCGAGAAAGTAAACTAGTTTTGAGCATAAAGCATGAATTTTTTAGGCAAGGTGGAGCTTGTAAAAATTGTCAGAAAAGATCCAAGCATAGGGAATGATCACCACTAAGGCTCCGTTTGGCGCCGCTCATTTGCTCTATCAAGACTGGTCAAAAACGTCATTATCATAGAATGTGTGCTTGGTAAGACAAAGGTTATGACTGCTACCGAGAAAGTAAACTAGTTTTGAGCATAAAGCATGAATTTTTTAGGCAAGGTGGAGCTTGTAAAAATTGTCAGAAAAGATCCAAGCATAGGGAATGATCACCACTAAGGCTCCGTTTGGCGCCGCTCATTTGCTCTATCAAGACTGGTCAAAAACGTCATTATCATAGAATGTGTGCTTGGTAAGACAAAGGTTATGACTGCTACCGAGAAAGTAAACTAGTTTTGAGCATAAAGCATGAATTTTTTAGGCAAGGTGGAGCTTGTAAAAATTGTCAGAAAAGATCCAAGCATAGGGAATGATCACCACTAAGGCTCCGTTTGGCGCCGCTCATTTGCTCTATCAAGACTGGTCAAAAACGTCATTATCATAGAATGTGTGCTTGGTAAGACAAAGGTTATGACTGCTACCGAGAAAGTAAACTAGTTTTGAGCATAAAGCATGAATTTTTTAGGCAAGGTGGAGCTTGTAAAAATTGTCAGAAAAGATCCAAGCATAGGGAATGATCACCACTAAGGCTCCGTTTGGCGCCGCTCATTTGCTCTATCAAGACTGGTCAAAAACGTCATTATCATAGAATGTGTGCTTGGTAAGACAAAGGTTATGACTGCTACCGAGAAAGTAAACTAGTTTTGAGCATAAAGCATGAATTTTTTAGGCAAGGTGGAGCTTGTAAAAATTGTCAGAAAAGATCCAAGCATAGGGAATGATCACCACTAAGGCTCCGTTTGGCGCCGCTCATTTGCTCTATCAAGACTGGTCAAAAACGTCATTATCATAGAATGTGTGCTTGGTAAGACAAAGGTTATGACTGCTACCGAGAAAGTAAACTAGTTTTGAGCATAAAGCATGAATTTTTTAGGCAAGGTGGAGCTTGTAAAAATTGTCAGAAAAGATCCAAGCATAGGGAATGATCACCACTAAGGCTCCGTTTGGCGCCGCTCATTTGCTCTATCAAGACTGGTCAAAAACGTCATTATCATAGAATGTGTGCTTGGTAAGACAAAGGTTATGACTGCTACCGAGAAAGTAAACTAGTTTTGAGCATAAAGCATGAATTTTTTAGGCAAGGTGGAGCTTGTAAAAATTGTCAGAAAAGATCCAAGCATAGGGAATGATCACCACTAAGGCTCCGTTTGGCGCCGCTCATTTGCTCTATCAAGACTGGTCAAAAACGTCATTATCATAGAATGTGTGCTTGGTAAGACAAAGGTTATGACTGCTACCGAGAAAGTAAACTAGTTTTGAGCATAAAGCATGAATTTTTTAGGCAAGGTGGAGCTTGTAAAAATTGTCAGAAAAGATCCAAGCATAGGGAATGATCACCACTAAGGCTCCGTTTGGCGCCGCTCATTTGCTCTATCAAGACTGGTCAAAAACGTCATTATCATAGAATGTGTGCTTGGTAAGACAAAGGTTATGACTGCTACCGAGAAAGTAAACTAGTTTTGAGCATAAAGCATGAATTTTTTAGGCAAGGTGGAGCTTGTAAAAATTGTCAGAAAAGATCCAAGCATAGGGAATGATCACCACTAAGGCTCCGTTTGGCGCCGCTCATTTGCTCTATCAAGACTGGTCAAAAACGTCATTATCATAGAATGTGTGCTTGGTAAGACAAAGGTTATGACTGCTACCGAGAAAGTAAACTAGTTTTGAGCATAAAGCATGAATTTTTTAGGCAAGGTGGAGCTTGTAAAAATTGTCAGAAAAGATCCAAGCATAGGGAATGATCACCACTAAGGCTCCGTTTGGCGCCGCTCATTTGCTCTATCAAGACTGGTCAAAAACGTCATTATCATAGAATGTGTGCTTGGTAAGACAAAGGTTATGACTGCTACCGAGAAAGTAAACTAGTTTTGAGCATAAAGCATGAATTTTTTAGGCAAGGTGGAGCTTGTAAAAATTGTCAGAAAAGATCCAAGCATAGGGAATGATCACCACTAAGGCTCCGTTTGGCGCCGCTCATTTGCTCTATCAAGACTGGTCAAAAACGTCATTATCATAGAATGTGTGCTTGGTAAGACAAAGGTTATGACTGCTACCGAGAAAGTAAACTAGTTTTGAGCATAAAGCATGAATTTTTTAGGCAAGGTGGAGCTTGTAAAAATTGTCAGAAAAGATCCAAGCATAGGGAATGATCACCACTAAGGCTCCGTTTGGCGCCGCTCATTTGCTCTATCAAGACTGGTCAAAAACGTCATTATCATAGAATGTGTGCTTGGTAAGACAAAGGTTATGACTGCTACCGAGAAAGTAAACTAGTTTTGAGCATAAAGCATGAATTTTTTAGGCAAGGTGGAGCTTGTAAAAATTGTCAGAAAAGATCCAAGCATAGGGAATGATCACCACTAAGGCTCCGTTTGGCGCCGCTCATTTGCTCTATCAAGACTGGTCAAAAACGTCATTATCATAGAATGTGTGCTTGGTAAGACAAAGGTTATGACTGCTACCGAGAAAGTAAACTAGTTTTGAGCATAAAGCATGAATTTTTTAGGCAAGGTGGAGCTTGTAAAAATTGTCAGAAAAGATCCAAGCATAGGGAATGATCACCACTAAGGCTCCGTTTGGCGCCGCTCATTTGCTCTATCAAGACTGGTCAAAAACGTCATTATCATAGAATGTGTGCTTGGTAAGACAAAGGTTATGACTGCTACCGAGAAAGTAAACTAGTTTTGAGCATAAAGCATGAATTTTTTAGGCAAGGTGGAGCTTGTAAAAATTGTCAGAAAAGATCCAAGCATAGGGAATGATCACCACTAAGGCTCCGTTTGGCGCCGCTCATTTGCTCTATCAAGACTGGTCAAAAACGTCATTATCATAGAATGTGTGCTTGGTAAGACAAAGGTTATGACTGCTACCGAGAAAGTAAACTAGTTTTGAGCATAAAGCATGAATTTTTTAGGCAAGGTGGAGCTTGTAAAAATTGTCAGAAAAGATCCAAGCATAGGGAATGATCACCACTAAGGCTCCGTTTGGCGCCGCTCATTTGCTCTATCAAGACTGGTCAAAAACGTCATTATCATAGAATGTGTGCTTGGTAAGACAAAGGTTATGACTGCTACCGAGAAAGTAAACTAGTTTTGAGCATAAAGCATGAATTTTTTAGGCAAGGTGGAGCTTGTAAAAATTGTCAGAAAAGATCCAAGCATAGGGAATGATCACCACTAAGGCTCCGTTTGGCGCCGCTCATTTGCTCTATCAAGACTGGTCAAAAACGTCATTATCATAGAATGTGTGCTTGGTAAGACAAAGGTTATGACTGCTACCGAGAAAGTAAACTAGTTTTGAGCATAAAGCATGAATTTTTTAGGCAAGGTGGAGCTTGTAAAAATTGTCAGAAAAGATCCAAGCATAGGGAATGATCACCACTAAGGCTCCGTTTGGCGCCGCTCATTTGCTCTATCAAGACTGGTCAAAAACGTCATTATCATAGAATGTGTGCTTGGTAAGACAAAGGTTATGACTGCTACCGAGAAAGTAAACTAGTTTTGAGCATAAAGCATGAATTTTTTAGGCAAGGTGGAGCTTGTAAAAATTGTCAGAAAAGATCCAAGCATAGGGAATGATCACCACTAAGGCTCCGTTTGGCGCCGCTCATTTGCTCTATCAAGACTGGTCAAAAACGTCATTATCATAGAATGTGTGCTTGGTAAGACAAAGGTTATGACTGCTACCGAGAAAGTAAACTAGTTTTGAGCATAAAGCATGAATTTTTTAGGCAAGGTGGAGCTTGTAAAAATTGTCAGAAAAGATCCAAGCATAGGGAATGATCACCACTAAGGCTCCGTTTGGCGCCGCTCATTTGCTCTATCAAGACTGGTCAAAAACGTCATTATCATAGAATGTGTGCTTGGTAAGACAAAGGTTATGACTGCTACCGAGAAAGTAAACTAGTTTTGAGCATAAAGCATGAATTTTTTAGGCAAGGTGGAGCTTGTAAAAATTGTCAGAAAAGATCCAAGCATAGGGAATGATCACCACTAAGGCTCCGTTTGGCGCCGCTCATTTGCTCTATCAAGACTGGTCAAAAACGTCATTATCATAGAATGTGTGCTTGGTAAGACAAAGGTTATGACTGCTACCGAGAAAGTAAACTAGTTTTGAGCATAAAGCATGAATTTTTTAGGCAAGGTGGAGCTTGTAAAAATTGTCAGAAAAGATCCAAGCATAGGGAATGATCACCACTAAGGCTCCGTTTGGCGCCGCTCATTTGCTCTATCAAGACTGGTCAAAAACGTCATTATCATAGAATGTGTGCTTGGTAAGACAAAGGTTATGACTGCTACCGAGAAAGTAAACTAGTTTTGAGCATAAAGCATGAATTTTTTAGGCAAGGTGGAGCTTGTAAAAATTGTCAGAAAAGATCCAAGCATAGGGAATGATCACCACTAAGGCTCCGTTTGGCGCCGCTCATTTGCTCTATCAAGACTGGTCAAAAACGTCATTATCATAGAATGTGTGCTTGGTAAGACAAAGGTTATGACTGCTACCGAGAAAGTAAACTAGTTTTGAGCATAAAGCATGAATTTTTTAGGCAAGGTGGAGCTTGTAAAAATTGTCAGAAAAGATCCAAGCATAGGGAATGATCACCACTAAGGCTCCGTTTGGCGCCGCTCATTTGCTCTATCAAGACTGGTCAAAAACGTCATTATCATAGAATGTGTGCTTGGTAAGACAAAGGTTATGACTGCTACCGAGAAAGTAAACTAGTTTTGAGCATAAAGCATGAATTTTTTAGGCAAGGTGGAGCTTGTAAAAATTGTCAGAAAAGATCCAAGCATAGGGAATGATCACCACTAAGGCTCCGTTTGGCGCCGCTCATTTGCTCTATCAAGACTGGTCAAAAACGTCATTATCATAGAATGTGTGCTTGGTAAGACAAAGGTTATGACTGCTACCGAGAAAGTAAACTAGTTTTGAGCATAAAGCATGAATTTTTTAGGCAAGGTGGAGCTTGTAAAAATTGTCAGAAAAGATCCAAGCATAGGGAATGATCACCACTAAGGCTCCGTTTGGCGCCGCTCATTTGCTCTATCAAGACTGGTCAAAAACGTCATTATCATAGAATGTGTGCTTGGTAAGACAAAGGTTATGACTGCTACCGAGAAAGTAAACTAGTTTTGAGCATAAAGCATGAATTTTTTAGGCAAGGTGGAGCTTGTAAAAATTGTCAGAAAAGATCCAAGCATAGGGAATGATCACCACTAAGGCTCCGTTTGGCGCCGCTCATTTGCTCTATCAAGACTGGTCAAAAACGTCATTATCATAGAATGTGTGCTTGGTAAGACAAAGGTTATGACTGCTACCGAGAAAGTAAACTAGTTTTGAGCATAAAGCATGAATTTTTTAGGCAAGGTGGAGCTTGTAAAAATTGTCAGAAAAGATCCAAGCATAGGGAATGATCACCACTAAGGCTCCGTTTGGCGCCGCTCATTTGCTCTATCAAGACTGGTCAAAAACGTCATTATCATAGAATGTGTGCTTGGTAAGACAAAGGTTATGACTGCTACCGAGAAAGTAAACTAGTTTTGAGCATAAAGCATGAATTTTTTAGGCAAGGTGGAGCTTGTAAAAATTGTCAGAAAAGATCCAAGCATAGGGAATGATCACCACTAAGGCTCCGTTTGGCGCCGCTCATTTGCTCTATCAAGACTGGTCAAAAACGTCATTATCATAGAATGTGTGCTTGGTAAGACAAAGGTTATGACTGCTACCGAGAAAGTAAACTAGTTTTGAGCATAAAGCATGAATTTTTTAGGCAAGGTGGAGCTTGTAAAAATTGTCAGAAAAGATCCAAGCATAGGGAATGATCACCACTAAGGCTCCGTTTGGCGCCGCTCATTTGCTCTATCAAGACTGGTCAAAAACGTCATTATCATAGAATGTGTGCTTGGTAAGACAAAGGTTATGACTGCTACCGAGAAAGTAAACTAGTTTTGAGCATAAAGCATGAATTTTTTAGGCAAGGTGGAGCTTGTAAAAATTGTCAGAAAAGATCCAAGCATAGGGAATGATCACCACTAAGGCTCCGTTTGGCGCCGCTCATTTGCTCTATCAAGACTGGTCAAAAACGTCATTATCATAGAATGTGTGCTTGGTAAGACAAAGGTTATGACTGCTACCGAGAAAGTAAACTAGTTTTGAGCATAAAGCATGAATTTTTTAGGCAAGGTGGAGCTTGTAAAAATTGTCAGAAAAGATCCAAGCATAGGGAATGATCACCACTAAGGCTCCGTTTGGCGCCGCTCATTTGCTCTATCAAGACTGGTCAAAAACGTCATTATCATAGAATGTGTGCTTGGTAAGACAAAGGTTATGACTGCTACCGAGAAAGTAAACTAGTTTTGAGCATAAAGCATGAATTTTTTAGGCAAGGTGGAGCTTGTAAAAATTGTCAGAAAAGATCCAAGCATAGGGAATGATCACCACTAAGGCTCCGTTTGGCGCCGCTCATTTGCTCTATCAAGACTGGTCAAAAACGTCATTATCATAGAATGTGTGCTTGGTAAGACAAAGGTTATGACTGCTACCGAGAAAGTAAACTAGTTTTGAGCATAAAGCATGAATTTTTTAGGCAAGGTGGAGCTTGTAAAAATTGTCAGAAAAGATCCAAGCATAGGGAATGATCACCACTAAGGCTCCGTTTGGCGCCGCTCATTTGCTCTATCAAGACTGGTCAAAAACGTCATTATCATAGAATGTGTGCTTGGTAAGACAAAGGTTATGACTGCTACCGAGAAAGTAAACTAGTTTTGAGCATAAAGCATGAATTTTTTAGGCAAGGTGGAGCTTGTAAAAATTGTCAGAAAAGATCCAAGCATAGGGAATGATCACCACTAAGGCTCCGTTTGGCGCCGCTCATTTGCTCTATCAAGACTGGTCAAAAACGTCATTATCATAGAATGTGTGCTTGGTAAGACAAAGGTTATGACTGCTACCGAGAAAGTAAACTAGTTTTGAGCATAAAGCATGAATTTTTTAGGCAAGGTGGAGCTTGTAAAAATTGTCAGAAAAGATCCAAGCATAGGGAATGATCACCACTAAGGCTCCGTTTGGCGCCGCTCATTTGCTCTATCAAGACTGGTCAAAAACGTCATTATCATAGAATGTGTGCTTGGTAAGACAAAGGTTATGACTGCTACCGAGAAAGTAAACTAGTTTTGAGCATAAAGCATGAATTTTTTAGGCAAGGTGGAGCTTGTAAAAATTGTCAGAAAAGATCCAAGCATAGGGAATGATCACCACTAAGGCTCCGTTTGGCGCCGCTCATTTGCTCTATCAAGACTGGTCAAAAACGTCATTATCATAGAATGTGTGCTTGGTAAGACAAAGGTTATGACTGCTACCGAGAAAGTAAACTAGTTTTGAGCATAAAGCATGAATTTTTTAGGCAAGGTGGAGCTTGTAAAAATTGTCAGAAAAGATCCAAGCATAGGGAATGATCACCACTAAGGCTCCGTTTGGCGCCGCTCATTTGCTCTATCAAGACTGGTCAAAAACGTCATTATCATAGAATGTGTGCTTGGTAAGACAAAGGTTATGACTGCTACCGAGAAAGTAAACTAGTTTTGAGCATAAAGCATGAATTTTTTAGGCAAGGTGGAGCTTGTAAAAATTGTCAGAAAAGATCCAAGCATAGGGAATGATCACCACTAAGGCTCCGTTTGGCGCCGCTCATTTGCTCTATCAAGACTGGTCAAAAACGTCATTATCATAGAATGTGTGCTTGGTAAGACAAAGGTTATGACTGCTACCGAGAAAGTAAACTAGTTTTGAGCATAAAGCATGAATTTTTTAGGCAAGGTGGAGCTTGTAAAAATTGTCAGAAAAGATCCAAGCATAGGGAATGATCACCACTAAGGCTCCGTTTGGCGCCGCTCATTTGCTCTATCAAGACTGGTCAAAAACGTCATTATCATAGAATGTGTGCTTGGTAAGACAAAGGTTATGACTGCTACCGAGAAAGTAAACTAGTTTTGAGCATAAAGCATGAATTTTTTAGGCAAGGTGGAGCTTGTAAAAATTGTCAGAAAAGATCCAAGCATAGGGAATGATCACCACTAAGGCTCCGTTTGGCGCCGCTCATTTGCTCTATCAAGACTGGTCAAAAACGTCATTATCATAGAATGTGTGCTTGGTAAGACAAAGGTTATGACTGCTACCGAGAAAGTAAACTAGTTTTGAGCATAAAGCATGAATTTTTTAGGCAAGGTGGAGCTTGTAAAAATTGTCAGAAAAGATCCAAGCATAGGGAATGATCACCACTAAGGCTCCGTTTGGCGCCGCTCATTTGCTCTATCAAGACTGGTCAAAAACGTCATTATCATAGAATGTGTGCTTGGTAAGACAAAGGTTATGACTGCTACCGAGAAAGTAAACTAGTTTTGAGCATAAAGCATGAATTTTTTAGGCAAGGTGGAGCTTGTAAAAATTGTCAGAAAAGATCCAAGCATAGGGAATGATCACCACTAAGGCTCCGTTTGGCGCCGCTCATTTGCTCTATCAAGACTGGTCAAAAACGTCATTATCATAGAATGTGTGCTTGGTAAGACAAAGGTTATGACTGCTACCGAGAAAGTAAACTAGTTTTGAGCATAAAGCATGAATTTTTTAGGCAAGGTGGAGCTTGTAAAAATTGTCAGAAAAGATCCAAGCATAGGGAATGATCACCACTAAGGCTCCGTTTGGCGCCGCTCATTTGCTCTATCAAGACTGGTCAAAAACGTCATTATCATAGAATGTGTGCTTGGTAAGACAAAGGTTATGACTGCTACCGAGAAAGTAAACTAGTTTTGAGCATAAAGCATGAATTTTTTAGGCAAGGTGGAGCTTGTAAAAATTGTCAGAAAAGATCCAAGCATAGGGAATGATCACCACTAAGGCTCCGTTTGGCGCCGCTCATTTGCTCTATCAAGACTGGTCAAAAACGTCATTATCATAGAATGTGTGCTTGGTAAGACAAAGGTTATGACTGCTACCGAGAAAGTAAACTAGTTTTGAGCATAAAGCATGAATTTTTTAGGCAAGGTGGAGCTTGTAAAAATTGTCAGAAAAGATCCAAGCATAGGGAATGATCACCACTAAGGCTCCGTTTGGCGCCGCTCATTTGCTCTATCAAGACTGGTCAAAAACGTCATTATCATAGAATGTGTGCTTGGTAAGACAAAGGTTATGACTGCTACCGAGAAAGTAAACTAGTTTTGAGCATAAAGCATGAATTTTTTAGGCAAGGTGGAGCTTGTAAAAATTGTCAGAAAAGATCCAAGCATAGGGAATGATCACCACTAAGGCTCCGTTTGGCGCCGCTCATTTGCTCTATCAAGACTGGTCAAAAACGTCATTATCATAGAATGTGTGCTTGGTAAGACAAAGGTTATGACTGCTACCGAGAAAGTAAACTAGTTTTGAGCATAAAGCATGAATTTTTTAGGCAAGGTGGAGCTTGTAAAAATTGTCAGAAAAGATCCAAGCATAGGGAATGATCACCACTAAGGCTCCGTTTGGCGCCGCTCATTTGCTCTATCAAGACTGGTCAAAAACGTCATTATCATAGAATGTGTGCTTGGTAAGACAAAGGTTATGACTGCTACCGAGAAAGTAAACTAGTTTTGAGCATAAAGCATGAATTTTTTAGGCAAGGTGGAGCTTGTAAAAATTGTCAGAAAAGATCCAAGCATAGGGAATGATCACCACTAAGGCTCCGTTTGGCGCCGCTCATTTGCTCTATCAAGACTGGTCAAAAACGTCATTATCATAGAATGTGTGCTTGGTAAGACAAAGGTTATGACTGCTACCGAGAAAGTAAACTAGTTTTGAGCATAAAGCATGAATTTTTTAGGCAAGGTGGAGCTTGTAAAAATTGTCAGAAAAGATCCAAGCATAGGGAATGATCACCACTAAGGCTCCGTTTGGCGCCGCTCATTTGCTCTATCAAGACTGGTCAAAAACGTCATTATCATAGAATGTGTGCTTGGTAAGACAAAGGTTATGACTGCTACCGAGAAAGTAAACTAGTTTTGAGCATAAAGCATGAATTTTTTAGGCAAGGTGGAGCTTGTAAAAATTGTCAGAAAAGATCCAAGCATAGGGAATGATCACCACTAAGGCTCCGTTTGGCGCCGCTCATTTGCTCTATCAAGACTGGTCAAAAACGTCATTATCATAGAATGTGTGCTTGGTAAGACAAAGGTTATGACTGCTACCGAGAAAGTAAACTAGTTTTGAGCATAAAGCATGAATTTTTTAGGCAAGGTGGAGCTTGTAAAAATTGTCAGAAAAGATCCAAGCATAGGGAATGATCACCACTAAGGCTCCGTTTGGCGCCGCTCATTTGCTCTATCAAGACTGGTCAAAAACGTCATTATCATAGAATGTGTGCTTGGTAAGACAAAGGTTATGACTGCTACCGAGAAAGTAAACTAGTTTTGAGCATAAAGCATGAATTTTTTAGGCAAGGTGGAGCTTGTAAAAATTGTCAGAAAAGATCCAAGCATAGGGAATGATCACCACTAAGGCTCCGTTTGGCGCCGCTCATTTGCTCTATCAAGACTGGTCAAAAACGTCATTATCATAGAATGTGTGCTTGGTAAGACAAAGGTTATGACTGCTACCGAGAAAGTAAACTAGTTTTGAGCATAAAGCATGAATTTTTTAGGCAAGGTGGAGCTTGTAAAAATTGTCAGAAAAGATCCAAGCATAGGGAATGATCACCACTAAGGCTCCGTTTGGCGCCGCTCATTTGCTCTATCAAGACTGGTCAAAAACGTCATTATCATAGAATGTGTGCTTGGTAAGACAAAGGTTATGACTGCTACCGAGAAAGTAAACTAGTTTTGAGCATAAAGCATGAATTTTTTAGGCAAGGTCGAGCTTGTAAAAATTGTCACCAATGATCCAAGCGCAGGGAATGATCACCAGTACTAAGGCTTCGTTTGGCGCCGCTCATTTGCTCTAGTAAGACTGGTCAAAAACGTCATTATCATAGAATGTGTGCTTGGTAAGACAAAGGTTATGACTGCTACCGAGAAAGTAAACTAGTTTTGAGCATAAAGCATGAATTTTTTAGGCAAGGTGGAGCTTGTAAAAATTGTCAGAAAAGATCCAAGCATAGGGAATGATCACCACTAAGGCTCCGTTTGGCGCCGCTCATTTGCTCTATCAAGACTGGTCAAAAACGTCATTATCATAGAATGTGTGCTTGGTAAGACAAAGGTTATGACTGCTACCGAGAAAGTAAACTAGTTTTGAGCATAAAGCATGAATTTTTTAGGCAAGGTGGAGCTTGTAAAAATTGTCAGAAAAGATCCAAGCATAGGGAATGATCACCAGTACTAAGGCTCCGTTTGGCGCCGCTCATTTGCTCTATCAAGACTGGTCAAAAACGTCATTATCATAGAATGTGTGCTTGGTAAGACAAAGGTTATGACTGCTACCGAGAAAGTAAACTAGTTTTGAGCATAAAGCATGAATTTTTTAGGCAAGGTGGAGCTTGTAAAAATTGTCAGAAAAGATCCAAGCATAGGGAATGATCACCACTAAGGCTCCGTTTGGCGCCGCTCATTTGCTCTATCAAGACTGGTCAAAAACGTCATTATCATAGAATGTGTGCTTGGTAAGACAAAGGTTATGACTGCTACCGAGAAAGTAAACTAGTTTTGAGCATAAAGCATGAATTTTTTAGGCAAGGTGGAGCTTGTAAAAATTGTCAGAAAAGATCCAAGCATAGGGAATGATCACCACTAAGGCTCCGTTTGGCGCCGCTCATTTGCTCTATCAAGACTGGTCAAAAACGTCATTATCATAGAATGTGTGCTTGGTAAGACAAAGGTTATGACTGCTACCGAGAAAGTAAACTAGTTTTGAGCATAAAGCATGAATTTTTTAGGCAAGGTGGAGCTTGTAAAAATTGTCAGAAAAGATCCAAGCATAGGGAATGATCACCACTAAGGCTCCGTTTGGCGCCGCTCATTTGCTCTATCAAGACTGGTCAAAAACGTCATTATCATAGAATGTGTGCTTGGTAAGACAAAGGTTATGACTGCTACCGAGAAAGTAAACTAGTTTTGAGCATAAAGCATGAATTTTTTAGGCAAGGTGGAGCTTGTAAAAATTGTCAGAAAAGATCCAAGCATAGGGAATGATCACCACTAAGGCTCCGTTTGGCGCCGCTCATTTGCTCTATCAAGACTGGTCAAAAACGTCATTATCATAGAATGTGTGCTTGGTAAGACAAAGGTTATGACTGCTACCGAGAAAGTAAACTAGTTTTGAGCATAAAGCATGAATTTTTTAGGCAAGGTGGAGCTTGTAAAAATTGTCAGAAAAGATCCAAGCATAGGGAATGATCACCACTAAGGCTCCGTTTGGCGCCGCTCATTTGCTCTATCAAGACTGGTCAAAAACGTCATTATCATAGAATGTGTGCTTGGTAAGACAAAGGTTATGACTGCTACCGAGAAAGTAAACTAGTTTTGAGCATAAAGCATGAATTTTTTAGGCAAGGTGGAGCTTGTAAAAATTGTCAGAAAAGATCCAAGCATAGGGAATGATCACCACTAAGGCTCCGTTTGGCGCCGCTCATTTGCTCTATCAAGACTGGTCAAAAACGTCATTATCATAGAATGTGTGCTTGGTAAGACAAAGGTTATGACTGCTACCGAGAAAGTAAACTAGTTTTGAGCATAAAGCATGAATTTTTTAGGCAAGGTGGAGCTTGTAAAAATTGTCAGAAAAGATCCAAGCATAGGGAATGATCACCACTAAGGCTCCGTTTGGCGCCGCTCATTTGCTCTATCAAGACTGGTCAAAAACGTCATTATCATAGAATGTGTGCTTGGTAAGACAAAGGTTATGACTGCTACCGAGAAAGTAAACTAGTTTTGAGCATAAAGCATGAATTTTTTAGGCAAGGTGGAGCTTGTAAAAATTGTCAGAAAAGATCCAAGCATAGGGAATGATCACCACTAAGGCTCCGTTTGGCGCCGCTCATTTGCTCTATCAAGACTGGTCAAAAACGTCATTATCATAGAATGTGTGCTTGGTAAGACAAAGGTTATGACTGCTACCGAGAAAGTAAACTAGTTTTGAGCATAAAGCATGAATTTTTTAGGCAAGGTCGAGCTTGTAAAAATTGTCACCAATGATCCAAGCGCAGGGAATGATCACCAGTACTAAGGCTTCGTTTGGCGCCGCTCATTTGCTCTAGTAAGACTGGTCAAAAACGTCATTATCATAGAATGTGTGCTTGGTAAGACAAAGGTTATGACTGCTACCGAGAAAGTAAACTAGTTTTGAGCATAAAGCATGAATTTTTTAGGCAAGGTGGAGCTTGTAAAAATTGTCAGAAAAGATCCAAGCATAGGGAATGATCACCACTAAGGCTCCGTTTGGCGCCGCTCATTTGCTCTATCAAGACTGGTCAAAAACGTCATTATCATAGAATGTGTGCTTGGTAAGACAAAGGTTATGACTGCTACCGAGAAAGTAAACTAGTTTTGAGCATAAAGCATGAATTTTTTAGGCAAGGTGGAGCTTGTAAAAATTGTCACCAATGATCCAAGCGCAGGGAATGATCACCAGTACTAAGGCTCCGTTTGGCGCCGCTCATTTGCTCTAGTAAGACTGGTCAAAAACGTCATTATCATAGAATGTGTGCTTGGTAAGACAAAGGTTATGACTGCTACCGAGAAAGTAAACTAGTTTTGAGCATAAAGCATGAATTTTTTAGGCAAGGTGGAGCTTGTAAAAATTGTCAGAAAAGATCCAAGCATAGGGAATGATCACCACTTGGTAAGGCTCCGTTTGGCGCCGCTCATTTGCTCTATCAAGACTGGTCAAAAACGTCATTATCATAGAATGTGTGCTTGGTAAGACAAAGGTTATGACTGCTACCGAGAAAGTAAACTAGTTTTGAGCATAAAGCATGAATTTTTTAGGCAAGGTGGAGCTTGTAAAAATTGTCAGAAAAGATCCAAGCATAGGGAATGATCACCACTAAGGCTCCGTTTGGCGCCGCTCATTTGCTCTATCAAGACTGGTCAAAAACGTCATTATCATAGAATGTGTGCTTGGTAAGACAAAGGTTATGACTGCTACCGAGAAAGTAAACTAGTTTTGAGCATAAAGCATGAATTTTTTAGGCAAGGTGGAGCTTGTAAAAATTGTCAGAAAAGATCCAAGCATAGGGAATGATCACCACTAAGGCTCCGTTTGGCGCCGCTCATTTGCTCTATCAAGACTGGTCAAAAACGTCATTATCATAGAATGTGTGCTTGGTAAGACAAAGGTTATGACTGCTACCGAGAAAGTAAACTAGTTTTGAGCATAAAGCATGAATTTTTTAGGCAAGGTGGAGCTTGTAAAAATTGTCAGAAAAGATCCAAGCATAGGGAATGATCACCACTAAGGCTCCGTTTGGCGCCGCTCATTTGCTCTATCAAGACTGGTCAAAAACGTCATTATCATAGAATGTGTGCTTGGTAAGACAAAGGTTATGACTGCTACCGAGAAAGTAAACTAGTTTTGAGCATAAAGCATGAATTTTTTAGGCAAGGTCGAGCTTGTAAAAATTGTCAGAAAAGATCCAAGCATAGGGAATGATGACCACTAATGCTTCGTTTGGCGCCGCTCATTTGCTCCAGTGAAATTGATCAAAAACGTCATTATCATAAAATGTGTGTTTGATAAGACAAAAATAATTATGACCGCTACCAAGAAAATAAACTAGTTTTGAGCATAAATGCATGAATTTTTTTAGGTGAGGTCGAGCGTTCACGAACGACGGTTCATACCCCCACGTTCACGTACAAAGGCCACCATCACGTCAAATGAAGCCTATATAGGTTTAGCGCCACAGTTTCTCACCGTCAGCCCCCTCAAAGTTAAGGTTGTACAAAATTAAACCATCCCAATTATAGAGAACTCACCTAGCTTGTTTAGCTAGCACAAATTTGGAGGTTATTATAAGTAAATGAAAAATTGGACACACAAGTAGTATTAATGGCTGAACTCATGACCTAGCTAGCTTGTTGAAGGCGCATTAAAGTCACTTTCCCACCCCCCACATGGCCGGTGTTGTGAAGAAATAGAGAGGAGAGAGAGAGAGAGGGGGGGTGGTGTGCATATAGTACGTACGTACTCCATCCATCCCTGATCCCACTCATTCTTTCATCATCATCCATATAATCTCCTTCCACCACCATTAATTGATGGCTGCTAGCTGCAGCAATACTGCTGTATACTACCTCAGTTTTGGTTCCTCCGGCCAATACTACTCTCTCTCTCTCTCTCTCTCTCCCTAGAGGCCTAGCTGGCTACTACTGTATGTCTCTTTATTCACCACACTCACAAATTAACCTCCTCCTCCTTTCTCAACTTTGCAGAAATGTCGACTCAGATCCTCTTCTTCTTCTACTTCTTTTCATGCACAAATTAAGGCTGGCTAGCTGTACATTAATTTTAGGGTGGGATCTGCAGATCAAAGAGCAGAAATGTCGACTCAGCTCATCCAACTCTTGCCCGAACAACTCTACTATGTCCACTGCACTTTCTGCAATATGATCCTTGCGGTAGCTCTCTCTCTCTCTCTCTCTCTCCTTCTCTTCCTCTCTCTCTCTCTCTCTCTCTCTCTCTCTCTCTCTCTCTCTCTCTCTCTCTCTCTCCTCTGTGTAAAAAAAACGGCTAAAATTGGATGCTAAATGTTCTGAAGATTAGTGGGATGTCGAGGCTAGAAGAGAGCTGAGATCTAAGTCTTATTGAATTAAAATATGCCAACGCTTACATATTAATTTGTTGTAATTTGAAATATATAGAACCCTAACTCATGATGTTTACATATTTTCCGTATAATATAGAATGTTTTATAATAGGTATTTTAAAATCTTTGGGCTCAGTTTTATCAACCTATTTGTGTATATAATGCCCTTGTTAATTATCTGTTTATCCATTTTTCTTCCCTCGTTTTCTAGTTCTCACTAAAGAAAATAGGTTCCCCCAAATCTTATACACACACACACATATATATATATATATAAATAATTATCCAAACCTTCCCTGTAAACTATCATAATTAGTGAGAGCACCCCTCTTATTTTCGAAATTACAAAAAACTCTCCTTAAGTTTTCATTTCATTACAAAAATCTCGCCTGGGCTTTTCATTTCATTGCAACCATGAAGAAAAATACCCCCTGGACACTGTTCATCGAGGAGGTGTTTTTGTGCATGGATGTTATGAAATTAAAACTTCAGGGGAGTTTTTGTAATGAAATGAAAACTTTAAGAGAAGTTTTTGTAATTTCGAAAATAAGAGGGGTGTTGTCAGTAATTTAGCAAAGTTAGAGGGGAGGTCCCGGTAAATGGCCCTATATATATATATATATATATATATATATATATATATATATATATATATATATATATATATATATATATATGAATGTTGTTTTAGGGTTTTGATTATTCTGAAATCTGTATACTATGTAATCGCCTCTATTTGCTAATCTAGGGAGAAACGGTATGTTTTTGCCCTTGAACTCGCGTAGCTCATCTTATAGGGTGAATCATGTTAATTTGTATCTTCTGTGTTTTCCATTTTTTGTTTTTTAATCACTCTACTCTTGTTTCCGATCCGTAACACAGCGCAAAAAATTCTATAGGAAGAAAAAAAGTAAGAAAGGGCGCATGAGTGTGGAAGATAGCCCTAGCCGCTCAAGAACACTCACAGGCGTCTTAACTATCAAGCGTGTCCCGAGAACGAAACACGTTTGACACAAGCTGGAATCTTTCTAATGCTATTAATTAATAATAGGAAAACTAACCTACCACTTCAGAATTTATATAAAAAGATACCGCGAAAATTTAGAAACTCCCAAACAAACAGGGGCTCAAATGTCCACAGCTAATAGGAAAGCGGTACTAAAAGTCATGTCCTTAAGGCCTTACATGATTTTCAAAAATAGAACAAAAGTAAAGCTACAAGAACACCAAAAAAGGAGAAAATAATCTCCAGCTCCTCAGCAACCCATGGACTCCGGCCCACTACACACTACTACGAGCTGAGCTTCTCACTAGAAATCAAGTACAAACGAGTGGTGCAAAGAAGGTCAGAATGGGGCTGACGAATACAACGTAATGACATATGCATGATATCCCCTTTAAATAAGCCACAACTAATCCTGTGTCATAGTCGAAAACTCCTCATGTCATATGATGCTCCGTTTAGTAGGGCATTTTTGCTCCAGTGAGTTTGGACAAAAAACACAACCATCATAAAAATATATGTCTGGCATGACAACAATTACGACCACAATCAAGTTTAATTGGAACATTTTTTTAAGGGTTTGCGAGTCATATTTAATTCCAATAATTAATATGGAGTTGTAGGAAATTAATTTTATAATGAAGACAAATTTAACTCAAATTAATAATATATAGAGGTAATTATTAAGCTTGTAAAATGAGAAATAAACTACTCCAATTGAATAATTTAAAGAAGTGTGTGTGCGTGCATGCAAGAATATTGAAGAAACCCTAGGGGCATAGGTGAGTGATAGAGGGTAGGTCTGCCACCAAATTAGGGCAATAGCCATTAATGATCTTGCATATTTTTCCAAAAGTGGTAGCATTAGTTAGCCAATATATATGATCCACCTGGCCTTCCAATCACTTCTGATGTATTGCCGTGAATAATTTTGCTTTTTTTTTCTCTTTACCCTAAAATTAAGAAGGGGAGCCTAGCTAGTTTGGCGCACCGGTTTAGGTGTTGTCGTGTGACCTCAGGTTACGGATTCGAGTCTTGATAAGATTTGCCAGCATTAATTTCACCCTTGTGATGGGACCCTTCCCTAGACCCTCACTTGTGGGGATGCTGATCCGTGCACCGCGCTGCCCCCTGCCCCTTAATTTCACTGCCCTAAACTTAAACCTAGAATAGGAGACATTTTTCATGTAAGTTAATTTGTTATGCACCACAGCATTGTCAAAATATTCTTTTGAATATATGCATGGAATGATAATTAAAAACTCAACGTAAACGCATGAGTTAAACCGTCATTCGTTAAGGATCGCCAAACAAATATCATGGGTTTGAACATAAAAGTGAATGAAGTTTTTTGAGTGGGCATTAACAAATGACAATTTAGGCTCCATTTGGCACGGAGGTGGCGGTTTATTTCTCTCTCTTCTCTCTTGTCTCTCTCTTTCTTCATTTATGTTGCTCTGGTTGTGAAAGAGAGGCGTGGCAGCACGTAGAGAAGAGGTTGCAGAGGGGCCGGGGGGAGTGCTGTGCACACGCCGCACAGCACGGTGTTGTGCGGCATCCAACGGTGGGCGTTGAGTTCGAGTGCGCTGAGATGCGTGCACATCACAGCACAAATCTCGACGCTTGCACTCGATCTCAACGCCACCGTTGGATGCTGTGCACAGCACCGTGCTGTGCGGCGTGTGCACAGCACTCCCCCGGACCCGTTTGCAGAGGGGAAATGAAGTGACACTTACCTTTATCTGAAAAAGATGGACGCGCATTTATTGACCCAATACCACTTCCTTTCTCTTTGGTATTGCATTTTTAAAAAGAAATTAAGCAGTACGTCCTTTAAAGAGATGTGTAGGGTTTAAAAGTCCTCACTTTTTCTTCTCTTTTCAGTACTGTAAATGCCACTGCCCAGCTTCCCTTCATCTTCTGCTCCCAAAATAGCACCATACACAGTTCAATCCACACACACACACACACACACACACACGAAGAGAGAGAGACAGAGTGTGT
The DNA here is from genome assembly GCA_039513925.1 of Platanthera zijinensis. NCBI lineage: Eukaryota > Viridiplantae > Streptophyta > Magnoliopsida > Asparagales > Orchidaceae > Platanthera > Platanthera zijinensis. Next base: position 38,919,538 of record CM077084.1, on the reverse strand, counting down.
GTGTGTGTGTGTGAGAGAGAGAGAGAGAGAGAGTGTGTGTGTGTGTGCATGTCAGTGTGTGTGTGTGTGAGAGAGAGTGAGACATAAAATGTATGTTTGGGTTGACAAGTGTTATGACCATTATCAAGAAAGAGAAAATGAGGGCTTCTTTTGACATGGTGTTTTTGCTATGGTGAGTTTGGACAAAAATGTCATCGTCATGAAAATATGTGTTTGGCATGATAACGTGCAGTTATGACCATCATCGAGAAAAGAAGAGTAGTTTTGAACATAAAATAGATGAAGTTACTAATTTGGTGAGGTCGGGTGTTCATGGATATGTTGAGTGTGCCACGTGGAATGGATGGTGATGTCCAAGCGTGTGTCGCGACTTGTTAAAAGGGTGGTTTAGTTTCACACCGCCCAGTATGCTCTTTGATCCTGGGTATTTAAGTGGGGTGGCCACTCCTCCTCTATATAACCACGTGATTTTGGTACAATGATTTACTTGGTATGAGAACATGGGGCACGTGGCGAGGGGGTGCTGAGTGCGCAACGTGGAATGGGGATCTGAATACATCTAAAGGTTAAGATTTTTTTATTAAAAAAATATAAAAGGATGCGATAACTGAACCCGTCAGATCTGATGGCAACACATCTGAACTGTGAAATGAATCTCCTCCATTTCATCCGAAATGGAGAGGATCCCGATACGTGGAATGGACGGTGATGTCCAAGAGTGTGTCGTTGTAAAATTTTATAAAAGGGGGAGGTCGGGGGAACACTTCAACCATCCAAGTCAAGTAAATCACTAGTAAACAAAAGATGAAAGAAAAACACTTGTATTATTTTCTGCTTTATGGTGCGAGACATGATTTTGCAATGCACTCGATGAAGATCACCAAAAAATAGACAAGTACAAAACTTGCGGACAGAGAACTGTAACCGCCTAGCTGTCTGTCCGCCGAACTATCCGCGAGGTTGTGCGAACAAATCAAGTCGCCAAACTGCCAAGTTACCATACTGCACCTAGCTCTAACCGCGCGAACTGCCTTTAATGTCTGCTGAAGACTACCCTGATCTCACTTCTTGGTCTCCTGACCGCAAAGTCGCCTGAACGTAGAATCCGCTGCGAACAGACACTGAATCGTTGAACCAAGAATTGCCAATCAGATCGCTAGTAGCGAACTGACTTATTGAATTTGGGAAAACTGTCAAGTAAGAAGACCGCCTAGTCGCTGAACCCACAACCTATCGTTAACCGCCGACTACTACCCGCTAGTCCGCACTAACTCCACTGACTTCACTGTCAGAACCAATTGCCTAGTTGCACAGTGCTAGTCGCATAATCTTCAAACAGCAAATAATCAGGTCACTTCTCCTTGCCGCGTGGTTAGAAAACCTTAACTGTTGAGTTTAACCCAAGTTATAGTTCTTACAGTTCCCGTTATTAATGACGAGGTCAGCACCCCTATTTATAGGCGGGCGGATATTATCATCGCCCTGGGGGAAAGAGTAACCACCAGCATAGTAGCAGATACAACACCATACCACATAACAATATTTACTGCAAACATCGGACCGCATGTGCAGGTAATAGTCAACCTGCACAGTTGTGCAGACAACTGAGCCAACCTACGTGAACTACAACTGGACAAGACCGCGCGAATTGAGAAGCTAATGCGCACAATGCGATCTGCGGCCTTCGCAATCTATCAAGTCAAACCGCGCAGTCCGCTGGTAGCCAAAACCTAATCGCGCGGACAGCAATCCAGGGAACCTGCTGAGTTATAATGTGAGAACAAGGATGACCAAGGAACAGGGCTGACATCAAGAGCAGGTCGCGCAACCCGCGTGGTCTCCGCAATCTGTGTGGTTTGAGCATTCAGACCACTCACTTTTAACTTCAACATTTTTAACACTCCCCCCTGAAGTGGAAAGTGAAAGACAAACCAAGCAGTCCCCGCAACCGCTCCAATTGTCCCTTTGGCAGTGATTTCGTGAAGATGTTCGTGACATTGTCCTTGCTATACACATATTCCACCATCAAAGATCCTTCCATCACTTTCTCCCGAACGAAGTGGTGTTCGATCTCGATATGTTTATCCTCGCGTGATACACTGGATTTTTAACCAGTTTGAGAGCACTCTCGCCTTGTATTGTACTTCAGTGGTGGAAACAGACACAGAATCTTGCTTTTTACTGCACCACGAGATAGTCGTTGATCCACACATGAATACATAATCAGATGTCGACTTCTGATCATCTGAATCTCCCCCATAATCAATATTTGTGAACTCATGCAGTTTGAAGCTCGTGTCTTTCTCATAAAAGAGACTCATATCCGAGGTGGACTTCATGTAATTCAAAATACTATTTGCTGTCACTAAATAAAGCTTCCTCGGCTCCTACATATACCAACTTATCCTGCCGACTGCATAAGCAGTATCCGACTTTGTGATAGTCAAGTATATCAAGCTCCAGCAACAACCACTTCTTGTCAATCGTCTCCACTGACATTCTTCCCAAGGTCATCGCCAAGCAGATAACTCTCCATACATAACTTCTACTTTTTGTAGTTAGTCTGTGTTATGAGCTCAATATCAAAGCCTCTTATATATCCACCTTCCATTCTAGATCTCCAGGCTTACTCAACTCCCAAAGGTACTTAGCAAAGTCATGAGGTTGATCACTACTAAAACCTCTGTTCCTTTGATACCATGTAAAATTTTATAAAACGGGGAGATCGCAAGAACACTTTAATCATCCAAGTCAAGCAAGAAAAACAATTGTATTATTTGCTGTTTTATAGTGCGAGACATACATTGCGAGACATGATTTTGCAATGCACCCGATGGAGATCACCAAAAAATAGACAAGTAAAAAACTGATGGACAAAGAACTGTAACTGCCTAGCCGCCAGTCTGTCGAACTATCCGCTAGGTTATGCGAACAGCTCAACTCGCCAAACCGCCAAGCTTCTAGACTGCACCTCTAGCCGCTTGAACTGCCTTTAATGCCTGCAGAAGAAACTTCCCTTATCGCGCTTCTTGGTCTCCTAACTGCATGGTCCCCTAACCGCAAAGCCGCCTAACCGCAGAAGCTGGCGGGAACAGACACCGAATTGTTGAACCAAGAATTGTCAGTTAGATTGCCAGTGGCAAACTAACTTATTGAATCTGGGAAAACTGCCAAGGAAGAAGATCGCTTAGTCGATGAACCTGCGACCTACTACTAACCACCGACTGCTACCCGTTATTCCGCACTGACTCCACTGACTTCACCATGGGAACCAGTTGCCTGGTTGCTCAGTGCTAGCCGCACAGTCTACAAACAACAAACAATCAGGTCACTTCTCATTACCGTGCGGTTAGAAAACCTTAACCGTCGAGTTTAACCCATGCTACAGTTCTTATAGTTCTCGTTATTAATGACGTGGTCAGCACTCTCATTTATAGGCAGGCAGACGAATGCTGTCACCATCCTTGGGGATAGAGTAACCGCCAGCATAGTGGTGGATAGCAACACCAGACCGCATGACAATGCGGATAGCCAACACCAGACGTATTGTATGTGCGGTTAACAGTCAACCTACACAGTTGTGCGGACAACAGAGCCAACCCACGTGAACTACAACTGGCCAAGACCACGCGAACTATAAGCTAACGCGCACAATACGATCTGCGGTCTCCGCGATCTATCAAGCCAGGCCGCGCAGTCCGCCGGTAGTCGAAACCTAACCGCACAAACAGCAATCCAGAGAACATGCTGAGTCAGACCGCGAGAACAAGGATGACCAATGAACAGGCCGGACATCAAGAGCAGGCCGCGCAACCCGCGCGGTCTCCGCGATCTGTGCGGTTTGAGCATTCAGACCGCCCACTTCCAACTTCAACATTTTTAACAGCCGTGACTCGTTAAAAGGGTTGGTTTAGTCTCACACCGCGCGCCTAACATGCTCCTTATAAGTCCTTAGTGTATAAGCAGGGTGACCACTGCTCCTCTAATCGTGTGATTTTGGTGTTCACAGCCGCTACCGTCACGCCAAATAAAGCCAAAATAAACATAATTCTTTGGTCGGGTGTTCAAGAACTCCAATTTATAACCACCGCATCCACAACTGCCACCGTCATGCCAAACGGAGCCTCGTGATTACTGCTGTCGTGCTAAATATGGGCCGTATAGAGTTTATATATATAATTTGTATTAATTGCAGGTGAATGTCCCAGGCAACAATATATTTAATGTTGTGACGGTAAGATGCGGGCATTGCGGCAACCTTCTATCGGTGGACGTGGCCGCCGGTTTGCTTCAGGCTATCACTCTGCAAGATCAACAGGTTATAATAATTTCTATGCATATTTACATAATTACATGTCTTTTTTTGTGGCCCATTTCACTATTTTTGATTAATTAAATTTAAATGTATTTATTCTGCATTTAAGATCAATTATTTAATTCAATATATACTCGAAGACTGCATGGTCAGTGAACCAACACATTAACTAATTAATAAACATGCTTGAACTTAATTAGTGGCCATAAGTAGTTAATTGGGAGAAATAAATACATGCACCCCACGGGCATAGGGATCCGGATCCTCTTCATTCCATTTGAAATGGAGGGGATCCATTTCAATATTGTGTGGACAAGATAAGTCCAAAAGTTATTCTGTGGACAAGCTTTTTTTGACTAAAAAAATAAATATATAAAAAGTTGGGAAATGCTGAACCCGTTGGATCAAAAAGAACTCAATCCTGAAGGCGGCATAGACGTAGGGCTCTCTTTGTTTTGGCGGTGATATTTTGGGGCGCTGGGAATGAAAGCGGTGGGAATGAAGGGAGGGGGTTGCGATCGGGTTGAAGATCAAGAATGATGTTTTGGAGCGTTGAAAATTGAGAATAGATCTGGTTTACCAGACAAATATTTTCGACAGTTATGTTTTTTCACCAATGAAAATGGAGATAAAATGTGGAAAAAGGCAGCTGTTGAGTTCGTCTGATGTTTTGTAGCTTCTTTTAGGTCTTTGAAATCACTTCTTTATTCCTCTTAATTATTGGCAATTGTTATTAGCACTATTGTTTTGACTATCTGCACTCACTTTTAAATCTTTTTTTTTTTTAAGAAAAACCTAACCGCACTCACATCTCCCAATCTTTTGTGTTTCCGCCTCCCTTCCACTTGCTCCCACCAGAGGTTGTTGCCGCCTGGTTTTCAGCCTCCCTATTCACGATTGTTGTGCTTTCCGCCACCTTATCACTCGCCCCAGCCGGACCACGCAGCCGCCAACTAGGGCTCCCTGTTTTCTGCAGATCTGGAGATGGAACTTGCCGGCGTGCTTGATGCGGGGAGGAGATCAGGTTTCCATCTGTTAAGTTGGTTTTGAACTTTCAAAGTCACATGCTTCACCATCCCCACATACTGACCGCCAATGCGGACTTTTCTCCATGTCGCGCATGTGTTTTGAATGGGAACATGCAAGAAAGCTTCTTGGAAAGAGGCTAAGGCATGTGAAATGACTTTATAAAAGGTGAGTTGACAAGCTATGAATAACACGCCACAAACCAAATCAAAGAGAGGTAAAACCTTGAGTAGGAGAGCGGCAGTACGTGCACGACCGAAGGAGACGGCGGGGGCCGACATCCGATTGCGGGCTGCATCGGCAACATGGAGTGGCCAAAAGTTAGAGAAATGAAAAGGACCAGGGGTCTATTTATAGGCTTTGGGAGGGGTGACCTGGTAATTTCCCTTAATAACCACCGTACAGACCAATAGGAAGACCCGAAAGTGATCACATGTATCACCATTTTTAGGAAAATACTGAGCCCGCCCCTGTGCTCAAAAATAGACCCGCCCGAATTCGGAAAAGGTGCAACGAGCAACGGGGGTGGTTACACGCGGTAACCACCCCCAACTGCCCACTTTGTGGGCGGTTACATGTAGCGGCCGCCCCCTGTGAGGGCGTTAGAGGGGGGGGGGGGTGGCCGGCCCCTTGAGGCCGGCCAAGGCCCCGGCCGGCGACACACCGGCCGGTCAAAGGGGCGGCCGACCTGAAGGGGTCGGGCGACCCCTCGGTCTCCCAAACGGCGGACGGCTGGGGAGAGGAAGGCGGCTGACCTCGACGGGTCCGGCGCTTACCCGGCCGGTCTTGTCGTAGGCGGTCGGGGAGAAGAGGGCGGCCGACCTCGACAGGGTTGACGCCTCCCCGGCCGGCCTCGCCGTAGGCAGCCACGGAGAAGAGGGCGGCCAGCCTCGACGGGGTCGGTGCATCCCCGGCCGGCCTCGCCTTAGGCGGTCGGGGAGAATAGGGGCGGTCGGCCTCGACGGGGCCGGCGCCTCCCCAGCCGGCCTTGTCATAGGTGGCTGGGGAGAAGAGGGGCGGTCGATCTTGACGGGGTTAGCACGTCCCCGGTCGGCCTTGCCATAGGCGGCCGGGCGAAGGGGCGGCCGGCCTCGACGGGACCGGCACCTCCCGACCGGCCTTGCCATAAGTGGCCGAGGAGAAGAGGGGGGGGGGGGCGGCACCTCCCGGCCGAGTTTGTCATAGGCGACCGGGGGAAGGGGGAGGCCAGCGCCGCCGGCCGGCCGAGAGGAAACCGGCACGCGGGATCCCAAACGGAGGTTGGCGATCCCGCGTGCGGGAGTTAGGATCCCGCGCGCGGTGATTACGATCTGGTGCATGGTGGTCATTGCGTGGATCGAGCGCGGCAATCGCGCGTGAAGAGGTTTGAACCGTAACCCCCCAATTTGTTAGTGGGGGAGTGGATTTTTTGGCAAAGTGCGACCCCATTTGCCTATAAATTGGGTATGACTCCATCAGTACTGTATAATTAAACTTCTTGTCCTACTACGTTTGTGTAAGATTAAATAATTGATTAGATCACTAAATTTATGCACAATATTAATTATGTATAGCTTATGATAAGATATTTGCTAATTAAAATAATTTCAAAGAAAATAAATGCGAAGAAAGAATTTTGCAAATTACTGTAACTCCGCATGTCTACAATTTCCATGCAATGCATGCATAATTATATAACATTTTTATTATGCTGAATTAATCGTTCTGGAGACAGAAAATACAGTACGGCATTAATAAATCTCAAGAACTCCACGTGCATAATTTGGGGTCAATTGATTCAGAATGTAGCAGAACATCAGCAGTCAACGCAGCAGAAAATGGTCAACATAGAATGTTGCCTAATCGCCGTAAGATTTCTTTCTAATTACATCCTTAATTACTACTTAATTTTCTCGAAATTAAAATTCAAATAATATAAAGAACGAAGGAATTAATACTTTGAATATATATATATATATATATATATATATATATATATATTACTAAGATTATTGAGCGCTTTTTAATTCTTGCTGTAGCAATAAATCAATAGATTAGTAAAATAATTTGGCATTGTTATAAGCAAATTGTGTTTGGCTATTAGCAAATCTTGATTATTAGCAAATCATATTTTTTGAAAATAGTTATTAGCAAACATTTTTATTATTAGCAAATCATGCCAAAAATAAAATAAATGATTCTACCAAAAAAGGAGGTTCATCCAAAATTAACCTTTTGATTTTTTTTGCACCAAAATATTACAAAATTTTAAAATATGAATGAGCATCTCCATCCTTTTGGTTCAAAATTTTCAAGCTCTTCAAATAACCATTTATTCTGCCAAAAAAAACATTAGTTAGCACTATATACACTAGAGTTAATCATGTTTTTCAAATATTTGATAAAGACTAATCATATTGATTTCATTGATTATGTTTTCCAATTTATAGTGTAAGTCTTAAATCTCTCCAAAATAACGCTGTATTATATCAAAATAGAAGTTTAAGAACATATTGAATATATCGCAAATAAAGATAAAAAAGACAAATATGAGAGTAAGACTTACTATTTGTGGTCTTTTTCAATGCAAATGGGAAGCGTAAGTAGTTTCCCAAGAACTAGCAATTGGATAATGAAATCTACTCCAAGTTGAATAAATTTGAGGTAACGGACATCCATATAATTGCTCTCTAGTATATGGAAAAAAAAATTCCTATGGTACTCACTCCTAGAGGAATGAGCGCGGGCACCGCGGAAGCCCTACAATGGAGCTTTGACAATAGTGCATTGTGATTGTCTTTTCTTTTGTTTTTGCTTTATTTGCTTGCAACCGTTAGATCAAAAAATCAACATTCCAGATCTCACCGGCTCCCTAGAGAAGGAACGCTATCCGTACATAACAATTATTCCCAGTATATATCTATCGTGTTCCAGACAATGAAACTAATTAATAGGATTATAATTGTTAATTAATATAGCTATTATTATGTCTGTCTTGATTTTTTTCCCTTTTTTTGGGTAAAACTAGCACCGGAAAAAAGACCTAGAGTGCCTTCAGCATATAACAACTTCATCAAGTAAGTTCATATTCTCTCTCTTCTTCTTCTTCTTATTATTATTATATATATATATGTATGATGTAATTAAACCATAGTGTGAGACACTAGTCCAAGGCTCCGTTTGTTACGTGGTTTTCGCTCAACACGGATCACACAAAAAATATGTTTGACATGACGACGGTTAATTATAACGGCCACGTCCAAGAAAGGAAAACTAGTTTTGAACATAATAATAGAGGGCTAATTAGAATTGGGTCTTCTTGGGGGAGTTTCCATAATTACCCGTTGCGCCCCCCCTATCTTTTGAAATTATATTTACATCCCTTCTAAATTTCTCTAATTTATAAAATAATTTCTTCCCTTAAAAATATAGATGAAAACTGAAAAGTCAACCAAATTATTTTTTTGATAATCTAATTTCATATAAAATTGAAATTTCATAAAAATAATTTGACACATTTTATAACTGTCCATCTATGATATTTTTAAAAGAAGTGGTCATCTCATTCAATGTAGAGTCATTACAAAAGGATACATAAAAATATTATTCCATCACGTTCTTGACTACCACTGATCAGAGAGCTCCGCCAAATATGTGTGAGTTTATATGCTTCCGCTCGATCATATAAAAGTTGTGTTCGCCGCACATTTGCAATAATATGTGTCCACATTTTTTGGATCCTCAATGCTTCTTTACACTTCCAAGCAATGAGAATGCATGTGCCTAATACCAAGAAGAAGATAAACTCCATCAACACTCAAAAGTCATTATGAAGTATGTGAACGCGAGGCTGGAGGTTGTACGCGAGCATTGTGGTTATGAATGACAGTTCATGAACGCCTGATCGTCTCACCCAAGAAACTTCATCGATTTTTTATGTTCAACATTAGTTTTATTTTCTCGGTGGCAGACATATCCGTAGTCATGACAAACATTATCCATTACACGACGATAGCGCTTTTGTCCAAACCCACCAGAGCAAATATTATGTGTGTATGCAAATGAAGTCTTAATTTCCATACTAAGCTAAAAATGATAAATCATATATCAATTCCCTAGATTAGTACTTCTCTATTTTCTCATATGTTATTTCCTTACTATATACTTGTGAACAGGGAAGAGATCCAGAGAATTAAAGCCAACCATCCTGAAATTAGCCACAGAGAAGCTTTTACTGCAGCAGCAAAAAATGTAAGCTACAATTTATTTTTTTAAAAATGAAATATATAGGCAACGCACGCGCGCACGAACGCGCACATATACACACATGTACACACATATCCCAGTACTTTCCTTGGAAGTTTGTATGGTCTCATTTATGTTAGTTTCAACATTACAAAAATCTCTCATGTAAGTTTGTTTCATAATTTAAAGGATAAAATCAGCTAAAATATTTGTTAGTTATAATATAGTAGCTGGAGTTATGCAAATGGAATAAAGTTATAGAAGAGATTTTATAATTTAGAAATATCAATGGGAGTTCTAATTAATGGAAGGACTAAGGATAGGTGTTTTGTAAATGAAGCAAACTTAAATGGAAATGATAAAATAATTAGCTAAACTATATATTTTCATTAATTTCCAAGTTTACCCTTTGAAATAACTCACATTTGCAAAAGAAGGCCCAATCAAAAGGTAAACTAGCTTGGATAATCAAATTCACTTAGAATTTTAATGGAAGGAGGGTAATGCAAATGGAGCAAGCTTGTTGGAAGGTCATTGTGAGTGACTTAGATTAATAAATAAATATCATATATATATATATATATATATATATATATATATATAACATATTTTAGACTTTTAGTCATTATATATATATGGCCATTTATGAGGACCTCCCTAACTTTGTTAAATTACTGATAGCACCCCTCTTATTTTCGAAATTACAAAAATTTCTCCTAAAGTTTTTATTTCATTACAAAACCTCCCCTGAAGTTTTAATTTCATAACATCAATGCACAAAAACACCCCCTCGGTGTACAGTATCCATGGTGTATTTTTCTTCATGGATGTAATGAAATGAAAAAGTGAAAGGACGATTTTTGTAATGAAATGAAAACTTAAAGAGAGTTTTTTATAATTTCAAAAATAAGAGGGGTGCTCTCACTAATTATGCTAATTTACAGGGAAGGTTTGGGTAATAATATATATAAATATATCTACTATTATACGAAAACTAATTTTTGGTGAAACATTGCAAATATCCCTATATTGCCCTTATAATTGTATTCATAATTACACAATTATACAGAACTTTATATTAGTATATTATAAAGACAATATCCTTTTAGGTAATTACACAAATTTATAATATTAAAATAAAAAAATAAAAATATTAGATACTCTAAACCTATTGTCTTTAGCTAGGAATTGATAAGATAAGGGTTAATGTTTTAACATTAAAATATAATTTGTTTTACAAAATAAAAATTGTATTCTTGATTTATATTTTTTACGGTCATTTTGTGTACTCATATGTATATGTTGCCGGTCGAGCAGCGACCCGTCTTGGGCTGGCGAAGCCAGCCGGGTGCGGGCGAAGCCAGCCGGGTGCGGGCGAAGCCCGCCGTCACGGGTCGGGTACTGTGGCGCGTAGCCATAGGGGCGGAGCCCCGTGTAGGGCACTCGTCTATATATATATATATATAAATTATTGTAGTAGAGTTTGAAGTGAAAGCAACAACATTGTTCATGTTTGCAGTGGGCACACTCTCCTCACATTCATTTTGATTAACCCTTGATCATAGCAACAAGCCAGTAAAGTGTGATGAAGCCATCCCTGATCCAAAATCAAATGGGTTTTACTGAAAAGGTAACATAGTATTATATATATATATATATATATATATATATATATATATATATATATATATATATATATATATATATATATATATATATATATGAGTACTCTACTTTCAATGTATGGAACTAACTCGATTGTGTAACTGATCGCGTGCGTATGTGTATGGACACATAAAATTCTATTCGAAGAGCTACATTTCCTATAATATTCTTTACGACTTCGTTTTGCATAATGAAAATGACTTTCGCTCTGTTTGGCAGTGTTGGCGGTCATAAACGCATGAGATAAACCGTCATTCGTTAATGATCTCCTAACAAACTTCATCGGTTTGAACATAAAAATGGATGAAGTTCCTTAGGATGACATTAACGAATGACAATTTAACCCCCATGTTCATGACCGTCACCACACGGAGCCTTTATCTCTCACCGCATCTTTCGTAACGTTGAATGAACATTCTAGAGATCGATGCAAAGCTTCTATTTCATACATATCATTTCTCAAATATGATTAATCTTTTTCAGTCGTCTTTTTTTGTGCATGGATATTATGAAATGTAAATTTATCAGGCAGTATTCATGCAATGTGCGTTGGAGAGATGGATGCCAGATTTGGTTTCGCATTAGTATATTGGGCAGCGTCTACGACAAGAGTGTGAACATTGCAGGAGCTTGCCAATGGATCGAGTAGCCATATGTTGGGCACGAGAGAGCGATATCCCGTTGTAATGATCGAAAAATGTGTTCATCATGGTGGTTAATAACGGGATAGTTTGTTGGAAAATGCGTTTCATATTCCTTACAACAATCACATGTTCATATGAGTTTAAAAAAATACATGATCAAAATCTAATTTAAAAGGCCTTCACTAATAAAATATGAAGAATTAAAATACATTTTCTAGTGCTTTACATCAAAATATTTAAAAAAAACATAGAATTATCAATTATGAATAAGATGAATATACACAAATCATAGTATAACATGTTGAATTTTGTGAAGTGAAAGTGGGTGATTGGGCAGTCCGGACGGCCTGGGCGGACTGACTGCGCGGACTGATGTTCAGTCTGGCGGTCTGGTGTTGGCGACCTGTGGAGTTCTGGTGGCTGTTGTGCGGGTTGGAATCCGCGGACTGATTGTGAGTCCGGCAGTTGGTTGTTGTCGGCGGTTTGCAGGGTGTCCGTGGTTTTCGCGGACTGCGCGGACTGATGTTGTGGAGTCCGCGAGATCAATGATGGTCTGGTCTCAAGTTGCGGTGGTGAGCCCTTTCTTGTGGCGGACTGGCCTAGGAGCTGGCGACCTGACTTGGTGCCCGCCGAGCTCGCACCTGTTGTTGGGAGGTTACTGGACTTGGTCACACACTGTGACAAGTCCAGGGTGTCCGCAATGTCCGCTGTGACCGGGCGGAATGCTTGTTGGTCGTGGACATGTTGCAGATAGTTTCTGTGTTCGCAGAGTTCGCTTAGTCCGCTGTGATCGACGGTTTTTTCTTGGTCGTGGACTTGTGCGTGCGGACTGGTGCAGCGTCCGCTCTATGTGTGGACTGGCTTGTTGCCTTGGTGCCTGGCGGTTGTGGCTGATAGGCCTTATTCTTGCGGACTGGGCGGACTGCCTTGTGCGAACTGGCCTCTGCTAGCAGGTCTGCTATGGCGTTGTTCGTGAGTCCGGCATTGGTGGTGTGGTCAATGCGGACTCGGCGGACTGGCTTTGCTAGCTGCGATCAAGGGGCGGTTAGCCTATCTCATAGGGCGGTGACCACACTCCTCACCCCGCCTATAAATAGGACCCTTCGGCACTTCATTTGTAACGAGTGAACAGTAAGTTGGACTTGGATTAATTGTTGCGGGCTCGGTTTTTCTATCCGCGCGGTTTGAGAAGGCTTAATCGATTGCTGCTTAGCCGGGGACGGTCGAGCCACGGCCGGGCCTGACCGCAGCCGGCCGCCGGTTCGGCCAGAGCTGGCCTGAGCACGGCTGGCCGAGCCGCGGTCGGTCTGGCCGTGGCCGGACACGGCCGGCCATGCCACGGCTGGGCCGTGGCCGGCCATGTCACGGCCACCCTAGCCGCGGCCGGCCATGCCGCGGCTGGGCCGTGGCCGGCCACGGCCGCCGTAGCTGCGGCCGGCCACGGCCCCCCTAGACGCGGCCGGCCACGACCGCCTTAGCCGCGGTCGGCCCCCTGGCGGACCACCGCCAACGGCCGCCCCCGCCGCCGGCTACCCGGCCGCCGCCGCCGTGGGAGGCCTCCCCACCGTTCGATCAAGGGGAGGCCCTCCTCGCCGTCCGATCAAGGGCATAACCACCCACTGCCCCACCACTTTAGTGGTGGGGCCCGCCATGATCCTCCCCTGGAGGCTATAAAAGGACCCCCAGGGGCTCCTCATTTCTCACCTTTTCTCTTCTCAGGGTTGTCCTCTTCTTCCTCAGGTAAGAGCTCTCCTACCTCCTCCGCCGAGTCGGCCACCGCTCGCCGTGAACCAGCGACCACCAGTAACCACCAGCTACTACCAGCGGCTATTAGCACCCCACCAGTGCGTTGTCAGCAAAAGGACGCCCAAGACCTCGAGGAAGCCGAAGGAAGAAGGCATTCGAAGCCAGCAAGCGCGTGCCGCCCAGAGCGTACGCGCCAGAAGCATCTCGCGCATTCCCACGTCTAAGTCACTTCCGTGGTGCAGTCTGTTGCCCGCAGGAAGCTATAGTCTCTCTCTTCCCTCAAGTTGTAACGGGAGCAGCTTGTCGCCCCGATTCACCAAACATACTGTAATCACCGGAAGCTAGTGGAATTTGACCGACACAGACAAGCTAGGTCACGTTGTTTTTTTACCCATTTAAGGGGGTTTTCCACGTCATCAAGACTTGTGTCTACTGTTCATCTTCATTGACTGTGTGCGCGCTCGACCGCCTCGTGAGCTAAGACGGTCCAAGCAAATCCGGCCCGACCGGGGTTCCGAGTTAGTCCGCAACAGATAACATCAAGCATTCAAGCCTGTTTCCTTTCCTGACATCCATATAGTGCAAAACATTAGTTTCAATTATAAAAAAAATACTTACTTCTATTTGCAAATTTTGGAGAGAGAGATTTCCAGTAGACAATCTCCTCATAGTAACGACTCTGTGATACTCTAAGAGACGACTCCTAGATATTTTCTTAACGTCCTTTGTATCCCCCTCTCCTTACTGCCAACCACCCTTCTCATACTTCTGAAATTACGCTGGCCTCCATTCTCCGAGTACCCCAATAGCCACCAGCGAAGTCTCGTTCCCATTGCCCCCAAAAAACCTCCACTCCAGTCATCGGATTTGCCATAGCTTTTCATGATTGTAAGTCGTCATTAGTGTCGTGCTTGTGTTGTCCTTCAATATTATTATATGAATTGGACGTGTTCATCGTCCACTTAAATTGTGTGTGTGTGACTTAATTATTTATTGTTTGGTTTGATTTCTCCGTCGGGACTTACTGTTAAAAATTTTGAAGTGAAGTCGGTGGTCTCGATATTCAGACCGTGGGAGACCGTGCAAGTCGCGCGTCTTGATTTTCAGTTCGCGTGGTTGGTCCATGGCCATTTGAAGTCCACGCGGCTGACTCGGCTGTTCGCACAATTGTGCGGACTGATGTAACTAACCGCACGCGTGGTCTGATTTCTGAGACTACAGTGTTATGCGGTTAGAAGTTTCTAACCGCCCTTTCTGTTGGCGGTTTCCCTATCTCCTATGGCAGTGACCGCATCCCCCTGCCCGCCAATAAATAGGGGTCCTGGTCCCGTTATTTATAACTAGAACTGTGAGAACTGCAGCTTGGGTTAAGCTTGTGGTTAAGTTTTCCTAATCACACGACAAGGAGAAATGACTTGTGTCGATGTGTTTGCAGGTTGTGCGGCTAGCATTGAGCGGACAGTAGTTGGCAGTTAGGCAGCAGGTCGCGAATAGTGCGACTAGAGCAGTCTTCTTCCTTGGTAGTTTATTTCCAATTTAATAAGTCAGTCCACCCATTCCTTGCGGGTTGGCTGTCAGATTGGTTAGCAGCTTATTTGCGCGACTTTAGCGGTCAGACGGCCAGAAGTGCAGACAGGTGGCAGTTCAACAGTTCAATAAGGCAGTTCGCGCGACCTCGCGGTTAGAGATTCGAACATGCGACTAGGCGGTTTCAATGTTCTGTCCGCCAGTTTGGTACTTGTCGATTTTTTTTGTGATCTCCATCGGGTGCATTGCAAAATCATGTCTCACAATTTATACCTCATATTGTAAAGAAGTGATTAATACAAGTGTTGTTCTTGTTATTTCTTCTTGCTAGCGGTTTACTTGGTCTTGTTTGGTTGAGAGTGGTCCTGCGATCTCCGTTCTATAAAATTTTACATGATATCAAAAGGACAGAGATTTTAGCAGTCTTCAGCCATCAGCTACAAGACTTTACTAAGTACCTTTGGAAGTCAAGTGAACCAGGTATCTAGTAATGGAAGGTGGATATGCAAGATGCTTTGGTATTGAGTTGTTGACTCAGATTAACTACAAGAAGTGGAAGTCTTACATGGAGAGTTACTTGGCGGGATCATTGAACAAATTTTGGTTCACTACTTGTATCTGTACTGATCCCATCTCAACACAAACCCTAAATAGCAATTTCATCTCCCATATTATGAGAATTACATCACTGTCTTGCATGCCAAAACCAAAGGAACTTCTTCTTCACTATGGGTACTCCTACACAAATGTTGTGTTCTCTTTTGCTGCTTCTCAATTAATTTGCACTCAAACACATCAAAGGTCTTATTTTTACAACGTTTTATTTGTTTCCTGCTGGCTATCCAAGAAGTCTGTAACAAATGAATGGAATTGATACTCACAGACAACCCCATGAGACTCAATTTCTGCAGAGATGACAGTGTAGCTTCTTAGGCATTTCTAAAAAAAAGAAGATTAATTTGACAGCAATACAGCATCCTGACTTGCAAATGGGAACATAAACACGCTCAGATTTAAAATGAGAATCAATGAAAACACAAAAATACTTATATTTCCTCCTGGCAGAAACAATGATATTCGAAACCCATTTTGGCAGAAAATATACGAGGCTTACAAATACTTAGAATAAAGAATTTGAAGAACAATTCGTAAAAAGTTAATCAAAGAACCTCTTGGTTAGTTGATTCGCAGATATGCGGAGATATTAGATGGAGGGATCCTAAAGAAAAATCAGGATTTCAGTGAAAAGGCTTCGGTGACTTCCTCCTTAATCAGACCACGTCAACATGTGGCTGGCGACGAGACTTCAACCGATCCTTCATCAAGCATTAATTGTTCAACTTGCATCAAATGTTCAACATTCACCACATACTGCATCTTTATTTGAAATGTTGCCCATTTTCTTTAAGCGGCACATACCGAATTCGTTCGAGTTTAAAATCAATCTGCAAATGATATAGAGCAACAGTATTGTTCAACTCGAGCCCAAATATGTTTGCGCTCGAAGTGCGGCTTGCTCCCTCGAATTAAATTTCTTAGTCATTACGACTTTGAAGAACACGCATGCCATTAAATGAATCTTATACTGTAAGCATTCTCTCTTTTTTCAATCTCCACTTCAACTTGAGTACATTGCGAGCTTGTTCTTGCTTGCCCTCTCTATTCAATCCATAATAAACAGTTCTAAAATTGATTGCACTCGGGAAGATGTGGCTCTCCAGCATGTCATGGATAAGATTGAATGCATCTTCAGATCTCTTTTGCTTACAGAGACAAGCAATGAACATTGAGTAGGTCTTAAAATCAGGTGAAGGGCCATTAATTTTCATAAGGTGATAATTTTTCCAAGCCTCTGAAATCATCCCCATGTTCATATACCCGCTTATCATTGCCGAATACGTGATTACAGTTGGCTCTAAACCTTCTTCTCTCATCTTCTTAAGTATATCTTCTGCCTTCTCTATCTTTTTCTCCTTGAAAAAATGGACAATCAATGATGTTTTTATATGTACCGACTCCAAGATTCCAGCTTTTTTCATGATTTCCACTTTATATAATGCCTCCTCTAATCTTCCTTTTCTTAGAAGTGCATGAACAATACTTGCATACATGTACTGATCCACTTTCAATCCAAGTTCTTCAAACTCCTCTGTCAGAATAAGGGCTTCTTCAACTTTTCCTGCCCTGCATAAAGATTTAATGAGCATGGAATAACCAATCTGGCTTTGAAACCCTCTTCTACATATAGATTTAACGGCACTTCTGGCCTCTATAAACTTTCCTGATTCACATAGAGAAGAAAGAAAAATGTCAACCATCTCTTTATCAGGCATGTAACCTGAAGGCAACATTTCTTGAAATATCTTGATTGCTTCTTCTACCTTTCGACCCTTCTTTCCGCATAGAAACACGATTAGATACTTGAAGGTGCTGCCAGTTGGTCGACAACCTTCAGATTTCATCTCCTTGAAGGTGTTCAAAGCAATCTCTGTGAGGCCCGCTTGGCCATACTGAGATATCATGATTGTCCAGGTATTTGGCTCGACAGTGATGCGCTTTCTCTTCATTTCCTGATAAAGACTTCTCATATGCTTGAAATCTTTCCCACTTCCAGAAATTTTGATAGCCATATTGTAAGTTTCGGTGTTATGGATGTAATAAGGTTGTTTGCCAACCCAAGAGAAAAATTGAAGAGCAGCACGACCATGTCTCTGTGATCTACGAAGAACTTCCTCGACAAGCGATGGTGTGAAATTAATCGTGCTTTTGTCGAGAAGTTGTGCAAAAAGATCACTATTTGATGAGGAAGATAAGATTCTGCATAGTTCTTCCACGTCACTGTCATGAGATGAGCTTAGTGGGAGATTACAAATCGTTAACTCATCTTTTTTGTGGATGGGTTGATTATCAGCTAAATTGAGTAACTGTCCACTCTCTCTGTAATTGAGTCTGAAGGATTTGCACTGCTGCTCAGCTATCCTCGCTTTCTCACATTCACCGTTTCGCGATAGGGAACTTATAACCAACCGAAATATATGATCGGTTGGATTTATCTTAGAAGCAGACATTTCATTTAGTAGCCTGAAAGCTTCATTAGGCATCGAAGCTTTGCAGAGTTCTTTGATGAATACCGAATAAGCTTTCCAAGTGGGCACAATGCCCTTCTTTTTCATGTCATTGAAAATCTTCCATGCTTCAGAAATGTTGTTATTTTGCACGTGACCAGCAACCATTGCAGTAGTTGACACCATATCTATCTCAACACCATTTGTTATCATCTCCTCATAAATCTCACATGCTTTTCGATATTGACCTGATTTGAAGAGATGCTGGATGATTTGAGTATAAGAAGAAATCAATGGAGAGCAGCTATGCTCACTCATACTACGCAACAAGTCCAAAGCTTTCCAAGTTTTGCCATTTCTCAAGAACCCATCAATCAGAAGCCCATAAATCCTACTATCAACAGTCAAATGGTGCTTCATATCATCAACTATATTCGTAGCTTCGTCCATTCTGCCAGCACTACACAATCCTTTCACTAAGATCTCATGAACAGTCGAATCAACGGACAAATCTCCCTCACGCATCTCTGTAAACAACTCGAGGGCTTCATCAACTTTTCCGGAAACACAAAAGCTCTTCAACATGAGGGTATGCACCTCCGTCTTTGGAATCTCTGCGATCTTCATCATATCTTCTCCAACCAACCTTGCATTGGAAAAATCACCAGAAAATGACAAGCAATCCATGAGCATGGCATATATCTGGATATCAACTTTCATTTTTTTTAAAACCATCTCTTTGTAGAACTCCAGTGCCTCTTCCACCTTCCTCGACCCCAAAAGACCTTTAAGGATTGCTTCATAGACTCCGCTATCAGGCACGCAGCCTGATTTTCTCATCTCCTCGAAAATCCAGAGAGCTTTTGCGATCTTCTTCGCTTTCGCATAATGAGAAATGAGAATCGTCCATGTCTTAATGTCTTTTGCGCACAACTCAGCATCCATTTCCTTTGTCAGCTTTTCCACCAAGTCAAATTCTCCAGCTTCACCGGCAATATATATTATGGTATTGTAAGTCTCAGTTGTATGAAAAAAGCCTGGCTGTAGCTTGATCCAGTTGAAGAATCTGAGCGCCAAGTTGCCAACTTTAAAGCACCTCTTCAGTACTTTCTCCACAATGTCGGGAGTGTACAAAATTGCCTGCTCATCCAATCGATTTTCCAAGGAAATCTGAGCATTCTCTGCCCGTATTATCCCGGTTACCTTGTGAACAATAGTGCTGACTTCTTCCAAATCCAAAACTCCTGGCCGAGTTTTTGGTGCTTCCATGTTCTGAGAAATATTAATACTCTCTCGGGTATTTTGACGAACACTTTGCGTGCAGGTAGCAGATTCCTGGTTAATGTCCGGAACTTGAACGGGAATAATCTCTGTGATCTTTTCATAAAGAGAAGGAGGAGGTGCAGAGGGCCGGCGTTGAGGATGGCGGCGGGAGGATTTGCCGCTGGAGAAGAGGAGGCCGGTGGAGGCGGCTGATGAGCGGGGGAGACATTGGAGAGATAAAAGCTTTGATGAGTTCCTCATATCTTGTGCCGATTCAGGAATTGGAAAACTGAACTTAATGGAAGGGCTTCTATCTTGTAGGAAATTATCTAGTCCAAACGTTACAATAAAATTTCTTGAAAGGACCAACAGTAAACACTAGTGTGATGAGTTTAGTTAGAGCTAATAATGCATTTTAGCTGTGAAAATGACATGTCCCATCAGACAAGCTTCAAAATATGTATTGTAAGTTCCACAACCATAGTCAAGATAGACTCTCGATGAATGATTACTGTTGCGGCCAAACTCGGCGCTCCGGTCGATCCGGACTAACTTGGACCGCCTTAGCTCGCGGAGCGGTCGAGCGCGCACACAGTCAGTTGAAAAAAGGGGAATGTACACCAGAAGTTTTAACGTGAAAAACCCTTCAACCGGGTAAAAAATCACGTGACCGAGTCTGTGTCGGTCAAATTCCACTAGTTTTCGGGGGTTACAATTTGTTTGGTGAATCGGGGCGACAGGCCGCTCCCGTTATAACTTTGAGAGGAGAGATAAAGATCGACGCTTCCAGCGGGCAACAGGCTGCCCCCCGGAAGTGACTTAGGCGAGCAAATGTGCGGAGTGTTTCTTGCGCGCGTGCTCGGGGCGGCGCGCGCTTGCTAGCTTTGGATTGCTTCTTCCCTTGGCTTCCTTGCGGTCATGGACGTCCTTTGGCTGACGGTGCGTTGATGGGGTGCTTGTAACCGCTGATAGCAGCTAATTGTCACCGGTGGCCGTTGGTGGCTGATGGTGGTTGTTGGAGGTTCACGGCGAGCGGTGGCCGACTCGACGGAGGAGGCAGGGGGGCTCTCACCTGAAGAAGAAGAGGAAGGAGCGAAGAAGAGAAAAGGTGAGGAATAAGAGTCCACTGGGGGCCTTTTTATAGCCTCCAGGAGCGGATCATGGCGGGCCCCACCACTAAAGTAGTGGGATAGTGGGTGGTTACCCCTTCGATCGGACGGCCGGGAGGGCCTCCCCCTTGATCGGACGGCGAGGAGGCTTCTCATGACAGCGGGCCGCCATGATGGCGGCGGCGGCGGGCGGCCGGCGACGGGGGCTGGCCGCATGCCTCCCGGCGGCGACCTATCGCCGCCGGGCGCGACGAGGGTGGCTGGCCACGGCCGGGGCGGCCATGACCGCGGTGGTCGTGGCCGAGGCGGCCATGGTTGCGGCCGGATACGGTCGCGGCGACCGAGGGAGTGCCGGCCGCCGGCGGTGGCTCGGCCTCTTGCCGGCGGCGATTTTCCCCACGAAGGGAGGAGTGGGGCCCTCCCCCATCATCTTCATGAGAGATCATGGGGGTGGGGCCCACCCATGACTTTCCTTGGGTGGAGATCATGGGGGGCTCCTTGCTTCCTATAAATGAAGGTGGAACCCATCAAATGCCCCCCAAATCTCTACTGGCCGGAGCGAAGCGAGCGTGAAGAGAGATTTTTGCAGCTCCTAGTTGTCATGGTGGGTGCCGGCGAGAAATCCGAGGCGGCGACGATGGATCGTGGTTCTAAGGTATTATGTCGTGCGGGGGCTTGTCGAACGGGCGCCGAGAACATGTGGACGGAGGCCGACGCGGTTTTCGAGCGTCAAAACGGCGCGCGCGAGGAAGGGCTGCGGGGGCGGGCTCTGGCCACGCGCGCGCTGGCGGCGCGCGGGCTGACCGCGTGCGCAGGCCTTGCGCGCGCGCCGGCCGTGTGCGCGCAGACCGGGCGTGCGCAGGCAGGTCGCGCGCGCAGGCAGGGAAGCGCCTTGGGTGCGACACCTCCGGTTTCAGTTTTGCGAACGTTTCTGGGGACGAGCGTTCTGACTCAGATGCTGATGGAGAGTAGTTGTGGTGTTTATTTGCTGTTGCAGGTCTTGTTGTTGCTTTTTGCTTTTGTTGTAGCTTTTGAGATTGTCGCCCTTAGGGCTCAGATTTGTTGTCTCCTTATGACATCTTTATCTTTATGCCATTGTCATATGTTTTGCACAGATATGTTTTACCACAAAGTGGCAGTGTAGGAAGGTGTTGGTGGCGTCCTCCCTGAATCCTTGAGAGCTTGTTTGAATCGTCTTTGATTTTTCGGCTTAACTGTAAAGATAGAGAGGGAGTTTGCCCTTACGAGGGTGTATGAGTCGGGCTTGTGACTTAGTCGCGTGGAGCTTATCCACGGCGTTTGTGCGCGAGGCTGGCTGGCGGCTTAGTTGCGTGGAGCTGGTCCACGGCTTTGTGCGCGAGGCTAGCTCGCGGCTTGGTTGTGTGGAGCC